>JANBSD010000049.1:0-22192 GCA_027578495.1 Coemansia sp. RSA 2610
CTGGTTATGGTCGGCAGTCATACGTGTGATACTGCTATTGATCGTGTGCCCCACAAATTGCCTGTCAATCTTAGAATTGTCAGTTCCAGATTGTAACGTAAGTTTGCACATGATGCATTATAGTGAAACTAAGAATGACTCGAGCTACTGGGCATCCTTGATCCGCTCCAGTGCCGCTTTCCGGTACTTCTGAACGACTTCCAGCAGGTCATCGACAATTGCGTCGGCGAATTCGGCGCGGCGTGCAAACGGATCGACAGTTGATATGTCAATGTTGCAATCGAGATGATGAGCACGTGGCTTAGCCTTTCGGATTGATGAGTATTTGGGTTCGAAATCAAAGCATCCTCGGGCCAGCCGCGACAACCTTTCGTTGTAGAAAAGTTGAGACCGAAGCTCAAGTATAAGCCGCGCCAGATTGGCATAAAGCAGCGGATGGGCAAAGCAGGCCAGTATCTCGTTACCAAATAGATCAGAGTGTTGCAGAGTCCTCCGTTTTGCCTTTGCAATGTTAGCTGCAGAACCATCGTGCCAGTGGCATATTGTCAGATCGCTCCGAATTTTGACATTCGTCTGGTCATCGCGGTTAATCCCAATCGTCCCGAGCCAGCACAGTATGTAGATCAGCGACTCCCAGTCGTCGAGCGCTGTGCGCTTGACGCTGCTCTGCTCCAGGTTACCAATGCTCATGTACGGAAACGTTCCAATTTGATCCAGCCGCTGTTCATCGTGGAGATCGGACTGAAGCACCGCGTTGTCAAAGTCAATCAACAATCCTCTGACCATGCCGTCATCGTCGTGGCAGAACATGATATTGTTGGTGCTGAGATCGCGGTGCAGGATGCCGCACCGCCGCACAATGGCTGTGTGCGCCGCCATTACATCACCGACCACCACAATCAGCTCGTCGACCGACCGCACGCTCTTTAGCTGCTCGCCAACCGGAGTCGTTGCTACTCGCCGGTGGATTCGGGCTGGTACGTCCTCGAGCACACTAGCATCAATGTCCGCAAAAATAGATACAGTCGTGTCGTCGGCTGTTCTCTGCTTGGTATGCATCTGCTGCACAACCCCGCCAGCTTCTAGATGTGAATATGTTCCGGCTAGCGTGTCATCGGCGCCCAGCTTGTCCCTGATTGTGCGCAAGTTGCTCAACTCGTCGCGCACAACCTCGCTGCCTGGAAACTCGGTGGGCGCCCACGCGTCCTTGATCAGTACCTTCTGCACAGGCTGCTTGCCAGAGTTCTCCTTGGCACTGGCAATAAAGCATCGTGTGCGCCGGCCAAACTGTGACGATGTATCGAAGAGAGTGCGCTCATGGATGTACGCGTGTGTCACCCGCGACTCGTTGTCCCAAACGTCGATTTCCCACTGGCCGGTCTCGCCGTTGTACCGGATAGTCGAATCGTATCCAAGACGCTGGCTCTCGCACATGGCCCAGTTGACCAGCAGCGTCACAAGCTGCTTGCGTCCGGACTCGGTGGCCACATCCATAACCTCAGATGCCAGAATGTCGTCGTTGCCAAACAGACACGCCCGAACGTGCGTCCCGCAGACCGTTAGCCCCCAGGCAAACCGCCGGTTGAGCTGCGTCGAGTGCAGGGTCTGCGTGCGCTGCGCCAGCTGCCAGTACGCGCGGTTCTGCTCTGACGGACATTGCCGGACCTCGATAAGCGCAACTGCGTTTGCATACTCTGGAGCTTCCACGTTTTCAACAGACCCCAGTGACTGGCAATCCTGCGCCAGTGCCATATCTATGCGCTCGCTGCTGTCGGCATCACAAGGAGCTGAGCGGTGCCCTTTGAACGCAACCAGTCGACGCACGGATAACGGAGACAACTCAGCAGCAATAGCATGCTTGAGCTGGTCGGCCACGTACTCGATGAAGGAGCTGACCCACGAGCGCATTTCCTCATTTCGGAGCGTGCGCACACCATCGCTGCTCCCATCCTGCAACAACGGCAAGCGTATCCACCTAAGAAGCAGTAAACAACTATCCGGGCTGGGGTCGGCCAAGCTGGGTGCTGGCTTAGGTGCGGGTTTGTGCTTGCGTCTTTTGGTTGAGCGTAGTAGTCCACCGCGCCTGCACTTCTTTGTGGTCCCAAGCAGCCGTGCTTCCGGCGAACTGCTAATAAGAGCCTCCAGCCGCTCGCAGACCTTTGCCGCCAGCTGCTTGGCACGAATAGAGTCGCTGCAGCGCAGCGGGCTGGCAGCGTCAAGCACACCAGACACATCCTGAATAAAATGCTCGTCGACAAACTCGTTGGCCGACCTTGGCGAGTAGCTGTATGACGCGCTGTCTTCGTCGTTGTCTGGTACAGTTGTGCTGTCGCTACCTGGAAACTCTATTCGAAAGCATGTCTCACTCGGCAGAGTCTCTTGCGTGTCGCTTGCACGCTGCCTTTTGAGGTTAGCGACAGCCATATCCGCAACGCCGATTCAGTAGGTGGCAAATATACACGAGCAATCAGCGCAGCCCAGAAAAGAGAACCGCTTAACAAACACGCGGCACTCAGCCACAGCAGCCTTAATTTGCACTAAGCTCAGGGTAAACAATGCAACTCGCCAGATCTGCTACCGGATGCCTGGTCCTGGCACACAGCTCGCTGTTCCGGCATTACGACAGCTAGATCCGCTGAATAGCAATGTCGACTACTAAACTTGGCATGTAATTGCTCATAACTTATTGCAATTGATGGCAAAGCAGATTCCTTAAACTAAAAACGCTACTCCGATATCTGGGCGTCCTTGATCCGCTCCAGTGCCGCTTTCCGGTACTTCTGAACGACCCTTAGCAGGTCATCGACAATTGCGTCGGCGAATTCGGCCCGGCGCGCAAACGGATCGACAACCGTTGTGTCGATGTTGCAATCGAGATAATGAGTACGTAGCTCAGCGTTTCGGATTGATGAGTACATGGGATCGAAATCAATGCATCCCTGGGCCAACGACGATAACCTTTCGTTGTAGAAAAGTTGAGACCGAAGCTCAAGTATAAGCCGCGCCAGATTGGCATAAAGCAGCGGATGGGCAAAGCAGGCCAGTATCTCGTTACCAAATAGATCAGAGTGTTGCAGAGTCCTCCGTTTTGCCTTTGCAATGTTAGTTGCAGAGCCATCGTGCCAGTGGCATATTGTCAGATCGCTCCGAATCTCGACATTCGTCTGGTCTTCGCGGTTAATCCCAATCGTCCCGAGCCAGCACAGTATGTAGATCAGCGACTCCCAGTCGTCGAGCGCTGTGCGCTTGACGCTGCTTTGCTCCAGGTTGCCGATGCTCATGTACGGAAACGTTCCAATTTGATCTGGCCGCTGCTCATTGTGGAGATCGGACTGCAGCACCGCGTTGTCAAAGTCAATCAACAATCCTCTGATCATGCCGTCGTCATCGCGGCAGAACATGATGTTGTTGGTGCTGAGATCGCGGTGCAGTATGCCGCACCGCCGCACGATGGCTGTGTGCGCCGCCATCACATCGCTGACTACCACAATCAGCTCGTCGACCGACCGCACGCTCTTTAGCTGCTCTCCAACCGGAGTCGTTGCCACTCGCCGGTAGATTCGGTCTGGTACGTCCTCAAGCACAGCAGAATCAATGTCGGCAAAGATAGATACAGTCGTGTCATCAGCTGTTCTCTGCTTGGTCTGCATCTGCTGCACAACCCCACCGGCTTCTAGATGTGAATACGTTCCGGCAAGCACGTCGTCGGCGCCCAGCTTGTCCCTGATTGTGCGCAAGTTGCTCAACTCGTCGCGCACAACCTCGCTGCCTGGAAACTCGGTGGGTGCCCACGCGTCCTTGATCAGTACCTTCTGCACAGGCTGCTCGCCAGAGTTCTCCTTGGCACTCGCAATAAAGCATCGTGTGCGCCGGCCAAACTGTGACGATGTATCAAAGAGCGTGCGCTCATGGATGTACGTGTGTGTCACCCGCGACTCGTCGTCCCAAACGTCGATTTCCCACTGGCCGGTCTCGCCGTTGTATCGGATGGTCGAATCGTACCCAAGACGCTGGCTCTCGCACATGGCCCAGTTGACCAGCAGCGTCACAAACTGCTTGCGTCCGGACTCGGTAGCCACATCCATAACCTCAGATGTCAGGATGTCGTCGTTGCCAAACAGACACGCCCGTACGTGCGTCCCGCAGACCGTCAGCCCCCAGGCAAACCGCCGGTTGATCTGCGTCGAGTGCAGTGTGTGCGTGCGCTGCGCCAGCTGCCAATACGCGCGGTTCTGCTCTGACGGAAACCGCTTGACTCCAATAGAAAGCGCAGCGTTCTTGAAGCATGGGCCGTCTATCTGACTCTCGCTGACCTGACTCGTGGAGTCCACCTCCGTTGCAATCGCCACGTCAATGCACGAGCAGCCGTCTACATTAGCAGCAGCAGCAGCAGACTCAAGCTGGTTGAGCGCGATCAGCCGCCGTGGTTTTGCCGAGTGTGACTTTGGGGTTGCCACAACCTCAAGCTGGTCAGCCACAAACCCGATGAATGCGCTGGCCCACAAGCATATCTCCTCCTTAGCGCCCGCAGCCATGCTGTCGGATCCATCAAGCCGCGAGTCAAGCGACACCCAGCGTCTAAGCAGCGAGTAATCTTTAAGCTGAGCTTCAGTACCCGCAGGCTGGGTGCCGCACTCTGTCGAACTGCCCCTGAGTAGCGCCTTTGCAGCTTGAGAACAGTGCCTGCGCACGTTACGGCCGCTACGAACACGCCCTCTAGCAGCCTGGGCCGGTGGCTTTACAGTCGGCGTTATGAACTGCTCCAACCTTTGGTGAATGGTGGTCGCATACTCGGCAGCACACAACCTGTCGGTGACGCTGATCGGCCACGCAGCATCAAACACGCCAGCGACATCTGGGATAACGTACTCGTCGACATAGCACTTCGCTTCAAGCTCCTGCTCATCCTGCACGGCCTTAATACCCGACGCCAGATTTGATACCATGTTCGTATGGCCATTGTGGGCAGTGCTAGTCGTAGTTGCGCTAGCACGAGCAGCCATGGCGGAATCTACATATATCAACTGCCATTAGTTAGCTGCAATGGATAGATGATGAGACAGAGTTCAGCACAGAACGTGCGCTCCTAAACTTACCATGGGTTGATGTCGGTGGTTTGCCCACACGACGACGCTTCGGCCTGTCCGGGGACATGTCCTCGTGGAGCGTGGCACTAGATGTCTTTGATGGCGTTAGGTTGGCTGGTGGCCGCCCCTGTGTCGCTGGAAGCCCATCGGCTGCTAGCTTGCGCTTCCTGGGCGAGACACGGCCGGAGCGATTAGGAGCGGTATTCGGCGCCAGGCCTTTGCTCTGGCTCTTCTTATTGAGCTTCTGCGGCTGCTTCTTTTGGATCTTGCGGACCGACTGCTCGCGCTGCCTCATCGTCGAGGCGCGGAGTGTGCGCGGAGTAGCTGCAATTGCGGCCATTGCGGGAGTAGTATTGGAATGAAAGTAATGCAATTAACGAATAAAGTAAAATTTTCTTGACAAAAAGACGGAGAACAACAAGCCCAGCCTGGAAAGCGTCTTGGGCAAGTTGCGCCGCGATTGGCCGGCTTTGTTTATGGTTTATTGTTTACACTACTAACCACAGAATTATTTTGTGCGGATTTTGATCACGCAACCGTCGATTTAGGGATTCGGGATTTTGATGTTCCCGCCTCGCTATACGCGATAAAAGACTGACTTTTAAATGTGCTCCAGTAGTCGTGCACACGAGTAACCTATGCGAGTGTTGTTGGAAGCATGTCAGCTTAATACTCGACAATTGATTGTATTGCAAGCGTGATCCTAAAGCTGAGAATAAAATTTGTTGCTAGCACGCTTGCCAGCCATACCCGCTTCCCAGCCAGCTAGCCACAGGTGAGCACGGTGGAAAAAAGGTAAACAATGCAATTGGCCAAATCTGCTACCGACCGCCTGGTTCCGGCACACAGCTCGCTGTTCCGGCATTACGACAGCTAGATCCGCTGAATAGCAATGTCGACTACTAAACTTGACATGTAATTGCTCATAACAGAGCGAAGTGAATGGCAAAAAATTCTTAAACGAAAAAAACACTACTTCGAAAGCTGAAAGTCTTTGATCCGGTTCAATGCATTATTGCGGTGCTCCTGTATGACATTCAGCAGGTCGTCGACAATTGCGTCGGCGAATTCGGCCCGGCGCGCAAACGGATCGACAACCGTTGTGTCGATGTTGCAATCGAGATAATGAGTACGTAGCTCAGCGTTTCGGATTGATGAGTACATGGGATCGAAATCAATGCATCCCTGGGCCAACGACGATAACCTTTCGTTGTAGAAAAGTTGAGACCGAAGCTCAAGTATAAGCCGCGCCAGATTGGCATAAAGCAGCGGATGGGCAAAGCAGGCCAGTATCTCGTTACCAAATAGATCAGAGTGTTGCAGAGTCCTCCGTTTTGCCTTTGCAATGTTAGTTGCAGAGCCATCGCGCCAGTGGCATATTGTCAGATCGCTCCGAATTTTGACATTCGTCTGGTCATCGCGGTTAATCCCAATCGTCCCGAGCCAGCACAGTATGTAGATCAGCGACTCCCAGTCGTCGAGCGCCGTGCGCTTGACGCTGCTCTGTTCCAGGTTGCCGATGCTCATGTACGGATATATACCGGTTCGGTCCGGGCGCTGCTCATCGTGGGGGTTGGCCTGCAACACCGCATTGTTAAAGTCGATTAACAGTCCCCTGACCATGCCGTCGTCGTCGCGGCAGAACATGATTTTGTTGGTGCTGAGATCGCGATGTAGTATGTCGCACCGCCGTACGATGGCTGTGTGCGCCGCCATTACATCACCGACCACCACAATCAGCTCGTCGACTGACCGCACTTTCTGCAGATCCTCACCGACCGGCGTCGTCGCCACCCGCCAGTGGACTCGCTTCTTTACGTTATCGCGCACACTTGCCATAAAATTGGCAAGAATAAGTTCGGTCGTGTCGTTGAGCGTTCCGCGCCTCTTTCCTTTTTGCTGCACGATTCCGCCGGCTTCTAGATGCGAATACGTCCCGGCTAGTGCGTCGTCGGCGTCCAGCTTGTCCCTGATCGCGCGCAAGTTGCTCAGCTCGTCACGTGCAGCTTTGCTCCCAGTTGCTGCAGCGTACGCCCACGCATCCTTGATCAGCACCTTCTGCGCGGGTTGCTCATCAGAACTCTCCTTGGCACGAGCGACAAAGCACCGCCTGTGTTGTCCAAATAGCGACGATGTGTCAGCAACGACATATTCGCAAATGTACGTGCGTGTCACCCGCGACTCGTCGTCCCAAACGTCGATTTCCCACTGGCTGGTTTCGCGATTGTACCGGATGGTCGGGTCGTATCCAAGACGCTGGCTCTCGCACATGGCCCAGTTGACCAGCAGCGTCACAAACTGCTTGCGTCCGGGCTCGGTTGCCACATCCATGACCTCGGACGCCAGGATGTTGTCGTGAATGAACAGACACGCCCGAACGTGCGTCCCGCAGATCGTAAGCCCCCAGGCAAAGCGTCGGTTGACCTGGGTCGCGTATAGGCCGGGCGTGTACAGCGCCAGCTGGTCGAAGGCAGCTGTCTCCTCGGTTTCGTACCGCTTGACCTCGATCAGCGCTGCCGATTGTGCGTACGTAAACAATTCGTCGCTTCTATCGTCTCGCTGCGGCAAATCGAGGCACTGCGTCAGCGCCATATCCACACGCCGCCAGTCATCGGCATCGATAGCGACAACATCGGCTTTCCGGAACGTCTCCAGCTGGCGCGGGGTCTTTGGCGGTGGACTGTCGGCGACGGCTTTCACCAGCTGGTCGGCAACGTATTTTATAAACGCACCGATCCACGGGTACATTTTCACCTCGCGGAAATGACCCGTTTTGCTGTTGCTGCTTCCCGTATCCTGCGACGACTTCAGGTTCACCCATTTGAGCAGCAGCGAGTAGTCAACCGCGCCTTGTCCGGGGGCTTCAGATGCCGAATCAGAAGCAGCTTTGCCTTTCGACTCGCGTGAAGTCGCTGGCAGTTGCTGGCCACGGCGGTTGCGCTTTTTTGTGGTCCGAGGCGGCACGTTCCCTTTGTGCAAAATGAACGGCTCGAGCTGCTGGCAGACCGCTTCCGCCAATGACACTGCCTTCTTGCGCATGTCACTGTCTAGCGGAGCTGCCGCGGCGAGCACCTCGGACACATTTCGGCTCAAGCCGTCCCTGACGTGCTCCTTGGCCTCGGTCACCCGCTCCTCGTTTATCGTCTTATCGCCCGACAAGACGTTGGCCGCCGAGTTCCAGGCCATATTCCGCCTCACGTGAGGGGTGGCCGAGGAGCTGCCGTTGGGGTCAGTCGGCGCTACATGTTACAGCAACACCACATGGGCGGTTTAGCATAAGCTATCTCCAAACATGAAAACCCAGATATGCGATTACTTACCATTGAACGAGGTTGATTCATCGCGCCCCCGCTGCCGCTTCTGTTTCGTCGCGGTGTTGCTTGCCCGTTGTGGTTTGCTTAAAATAGCCACTGGCGTTGTGAACTGCTCGGGTGCCTGGTCCAGCTTCTTTGCTGGCGTTGACGGGGAGGTCATTGCACAGGCAAGTGGTGGCCGATAAAAAAAATGCAAACAACGTATGGAACTTTCAGGTGTGTTGTGAGGTAGAGTGTAAAAACGCTATACCCCAGAATTTTTGCTTCGGATGGCTGCGCAAGGATCGCCCGGGATTGTGCATCGGCTCATTCATTGCCTGCGCCACACCATATATGAAATTACGCTTGTGGCAAACTTTAATCAAGCAACTTCCAATGTAGAAATCCAGATTTGTTGAACATCCAACTCGCTATGTGCCAAGATGCAGTATATTTAAAGTACATTACAGCTCGACCGCCTGCTGCATCAGCCGTCTCTGCAGCGCTTCGCGGCGCTTGACAATCGACGCAATGAACCGCTCGACGATCGTCCGATCCTGCTCGCCAACTTCCTGCTCCGCCGTGTCTGTCGCCCGCTTGCCGTAGCGGAATGATGCCGATGGTGACCACGAGACGCCGGTCTCTAGGATTGCCGACAGCATCCAGATTGCCAGCTGGTACGCGCGGTCGCAGTCCAGCGGATCGACCCACTCGAGCTCGCGCTGTGCAGCCACCTTGCTGATTGCCAGCGCCTGCTCGTACAGAACCCGCACCACCGGCACTTGGCCCACGTTATCCAGCTCGTGGCCGTTAGCTAGCTGCTCCAGCATCTCAGCCCGCTAGACAGTGAAGTGATAAGCGTCATAAGGGACACAATAGCAACATTTAATCCTTGAAAACTTGCTGGGAATGGCGAGTATAGCAAATATTCAGCAGGTAAGCTGTCGCTGTACTCTAAAGAATCTTTTATTAAACTCCTGTCATTTTAACGTGTGCTGAGAATAGTTTTTTATTTTCTGGTGCACAAATGCTAGAAACTGCCCCTTTGGTTATTTTTGAATGTGAGCGGCTCAACTACTTTAGACTACCAAAAATATTTTTGACGCTCTCATATGCTGTGGCTTTCTATTGTTTGCAAATAATATGTAGTAAGACGGGCGCTTTGGATTAATTCTGCAACATGCATAGTTTTAGAGAAATATTCTCCGAACAAAGCTATCGGAGAAGACTTGCTGTGCATTAAAGTACAAACTAAACACCAAATTTATTCCAAATGTCAGCTAAAAGATGGATTGTATGCGGTTATGCCAGCATACTTTAAATTAGGCAGGTACCAGCTCAGCTCCTGGACCAAATCAACCGAATAGTCAAAACGGTTAGCAGTCCGCTGATCTGCTGTCAAAAAGATTCTCTCAATCTTTGACGCAATTGCCTCTGAATGCACCTTTCTGAGCAGTTGAAAATGGTTAGCTATGTTACAACCATTTGTGCAGTCAAAGGTAAGCTCAACAAGATCGGGCATGTTGGCAGCATAGCAAAGCAAGTAAAATGGGTTAACGCTTCCGCCAATGTAAAGATGAGTGACATGTGGCCAGTAAATTTTGTGAAATGCGTGGAATCTGTGATACCCATTACTCATTCTGGTAACAAAGTGCACGGTTGGGATTCCGCTAGCATGGCGTAAAACCGCATTAACTTGCTCGGCGAATCTCTCATCCGAGCTATTACCGAGTTTAAAATCAAATCTCAGCTTGAGAACGCTCAGGCAATTCAGTTGTGGCATGCAGAGTATATGTGCTGTGCCTGGATCGCCTCGATAAATGAGCTCTTTCAAGTGCGGCTGCAGCAACAGCTCTGCGTCTTCTGGAGTATGCGTGACCCCGAGCATTCGGAGCTTTGTCATTTTGGGAAAGCTGGGAAGACAGGTTGTCTGGGCAATCTCATTGGCATCTCTAAAGCCGTAGAGAACCTCGCCTTTCTTATAATCGTGCTGCACCAAATCCAAATACTGCAGGTTATCGAATGAAATTGTGTTCAAATCCGTAGCGGCCATGAATGACCTCCAACTCACGCCTGGAGCCATAAATAGCAATTGTACCGTTTTGAGCGAGCGTGGGTCGACCGACAGCAGGTGCTGCTTTCTCTCGGCCCGAACCTCCGTTGAGAAGCTTGTAAGACTCTCCGACGAGAATGGTACGTAGAAGTCGCACGGCATCGCGGTGTGCAAATGGGTCATCTTTCCTAGGTATTCGTGTGCCAGTGCATAAAGGAACTTTTGCAGGAGAAAGTGCAAAAAATTTGAATCGACGCTGAAGCGCGTGATGTTGGGCAGCCGACAGGCAAGATTAGCGGCAGCATCCTTGGTCGCTGCGGTGATATCTTCAGTTATGCCGTCGGTGCCTCTGTACTGAATATCGTGGGCGTAGGCCCACGCGGTTATACGCGCAATAGATGGGCAGTTTGTGGTGGTGATTTCAAAGGTATCCAGAATATGCAGCAGGTTGCGCGCAGAGTGCCACTTGGCCTTGTCGTGTAGATAGAACCGCTTCACCAGCGACGCATATCCGTTACCTTCGACGAGCGAGAGATTTGAGCTAGACTGCGGTACAAAATGGGGCGCCTGGCCAGTCCCGGTTGTAGCATACAATTTAGGAGCATCGCCAGGGCCTTTCCGGAACAAGTTGATGACAACGCTGTCGTAAACGATGTGTAAAGCGATAGCTCGCCACGTTCTGTTGAGATTCAGCAGCCGCAGTGCACGTCGCCAGCCCCAAAGCGATTCTCCTCTCTCAGCCGTGGCATACACAACGATAATATGGATTATATCTGCTGGAAGGCGATCCATAGCAAAAAGCTGCAGTGAGGAGACAGAGTTGATGGTGACGATTGACAAGCGCTTGATTTGTGGCACCGCCCAGCAATCGCTATATTCATTGCCCGAGCTGGAGCGGATCGAGTATGGGGGGTGGTTTACAAGTCAGCGACGTGTCAAAACGTTCGTGATCTTGGGTGCCTTTTGATACCGCCATTAATCCTCTTTGAGACTAACAAAAAAAATCTTAGCTTTTTTGTTCGTTAACGCTGCCTTATTTTTATTCTTAATTGGCGGGATGAGCGCGAATTCCAAGCAACTTGGAGGCAAGCACTCGCCGTCGCTGTCATACAAGAGCGCCGACGAGGCCACGGTCAACTCGGTCGACAGCACAACGCGACACACACAGCTGACGTCGAGTTTTGAAACGGACTTGTCGGCGCCCCGGCGAATTCGACGCGAAGACCCGTCACAAGGTAAGCCTTAAACATTAGGCAGCACAGGCTCAATGACGACGGGTTAATTTGCGGCAAATTTCCATTAAAAACCTCACTCGGCCTGACGTTTCTCTCGGGGGGTTTGGAGAGCGTGTAGAGCTGGTGCGGAAATACCAAAAGGACTCAAAGTACTCGGCATACGTGCAGGTGGTTGAGCGGTGTCTGCAGTCGTTCGACTATGTCAGCGAGTGGGCGGACGTGACGGCGTTTCTGACAAAGCTGGAGCGGTCGTTTAAGACGTACTCGCGGTTTGCGGTGGTGCCGCACAAGGAAACGGTAGCTAAGCGGCTTGCGCAGTGTCTGAATCCGGCGCTGCCGACGGGTGTGCACCAGAAGGCGCTGGGCATATACGAGCAAATATTCAAGCAGATCGGACAGGAGCAGCTTATTGCAGACCTGTCGCTGTACGCGTACGGGCTGTTCCCGTTTATGCGCAATGCCTCGCTCAGCACCAAGTCGCAGCTGCTCGAGATATTCAGCCGAGTGTTTGTTCCACTGGGCACCAGCTTGCGGCCATGCATGAAGAGCTTCACGGCAGGTGTGCTACCAGGGCTCGAGGAAGCGTCGGCGGAGATGTCGGGACGTGTCATGGATCTGCTAGACCGGCTGCAGGAGACGGTCGACAGCGCGTTTTTCTTTCAGACGCTATTCTTGGTCATGGTTACCAACGCCGAGCAGCGCGAGTCGGCGCTAAAGTACCTGGCACAGCGGCTGCCGGTGTTTACGCAGAAGGAGGATGTGGAGCAGATATGTGGCGACCAGGGCTCGCTGATGGTGCGGGCGCTGGCAGCGACCTTGACAGATTCGAAAACGCTGGTGCTGCGGGCGGCGCTCGACGTGGTGATGACGCGGATCCCGCTGCGCACGTGCGTGTTTGAGACACGCGACGTGGTGCTGCTGGTAAAGTGCGCGGCCGAGGTGGTGCTGAAAAAGGACATGTCGCTGAACCGGCGGTTTTACACGTGGGTGCTGGGACCGGGCGAGAGCGATGCAGAGCAGAGCGCGCACTTTGCGCAATATGTGCAGGCGCCGCTGACCGAGGCCCTGCTAGGCTCGTTTGCGGCGACAAGCTCGCTGGACCAGCAGCACACGGTCCTGCGCGTGCTGATCGGGCTGATCGACAAGCCGGCAATAGCACAGCCGATCCTGGATGCAATATTCGTGCCGCTCCTCCAGCAGCTGATGGCCGAGCGTGACGCGTGTGCAGACGGCATGCTGCCGGTGAAGCTGGCCAGCGTGTCACGCATGTTTGTCGAGATGCTGGATCCAATCTTCACATGGTCCAGCGTCATCAACCAGCTGACGCAGGCCGCCGTGGCTGCTGACGATCCTGGCGCGCGCATTGCGCGGGCGCTGCGGCTGCTGCTGTTCTTTGTGCAGACGTTTGAGCTGGACGACGATGCCACACTGCAGGTGCATGTACCAATGGCGCTGCTGACGGTGCTGGCCACGCTGGATCGCATGGCCGCCAAGACTGTTGATGCGACGCTGTGCTGCTGCCTTACGCGCACGGCGATTGAGCTGCTGACGCGTGTGCCGACGGCGGTGTTTGCCGACGTCAGCGAGCAGGCAGACGTCAGCGAGCCTGACATTGGCGGCCTGTTTGAGACGGCGCGGGCCTTTTACGGCATGCACGATGCGGCCAGCGAGGATCGGGCGGATGCAGCCGCGGTGGAGCGCTCGGCAGCCGAGGTTGTGCGTGGGGTGGGCCTGCTGCACGCAACCATCGGGCTGAGCAAGCGCATTGCGGCGAGGCTGGCCGAACACGTAGTCGGCGACCGCGCTGGAGCCACAGCAGTCGTGTGTGTCGAAGATATCTGCCACATTCTGCGCACGGCAACGGCCTATGCAGGAGACTTTGCCGACAGCGTGCTGGCAGCGACCATGCATGAGGATAGCGAGCACCCGTGGGTGGAGGCATTTGTGCGGGTGGTGACGCAGCCCAGCGCCTTTGCGGCTGCCGACGCAGCGCTAAGCACGCTGCTGGAGTTTGTCGAGCGCGGGCTGCTGCCGCGGCAGGTGATTGTTGGCGATCTGAGCTTGCTTGTCGCTCGACTATGGGCGGCGCTGTCAGCGGAACACGTCAGCAACCATTTCCGGGCCGTGCAGCTGCTGTGTATGCTGCGCAGGCAGGCGGATGCGCCGACGGTGGAGCGAGGGCTGGCGGGCTTTCTTGCTGGCCCTGAATTCGTGGACCAGCTGCCGCGGTACGCGGTGTTTTGGCGCAACCTGCGGCTGATTGAGCACCACCGGCCGGACGCAGACATGCTGGCGTTCTCGCGGCTGCTGCTGCTGGTTCTAGACAACACGCACAACGACGGAGGCCTGTCGATCGAGCAGCAGTCAGCAGCCCGCGCGTGGATTGTGGGCGGCGTAGGCGAATGGGAGAGCGTGCTGGAGACGCTGCTGGCGCTGCAGCTGGTCAGCATCCGCACGCAGAGGACAAAGTCGTCGGTGGTGCTGGCCACGGGCCATTCGTCGACGCTCCAGGAGCATGCCGCGGGCTTTGACTGTGGGCGACTGTCGTACTACCTGGGCGCAATGCAGCAGTACCTGGAACTGGCAGGTACCACGGTGATTCGCAGCATGGTTTCGACAGTGCCCGTGTCAGAGCCCATGCTACGAGCAACCGAGGGTGTGGCCGAGCCCGGCAGCAGCTGGATGCAAGTCGTGGCGCTGGCCGCGCTGGAGTTTGCGCTGACTGGCGCTTCGGCCAAGAGCAGCGCGCTTGCGGCAGTCGAGGCAACGCGGGCACGTGCCGCCGAGCTAGTGGCATTTGTGGTGTCGCGGCCGGGCGTTGCGTGGCCGGCGGCAGTGGTGGCCGGCATGCAGGCGCGGACGGTCGATGCGCTGCTGCACTGCGTGTTGCACGGACGGGCGGCAATGCAGCTGCCGCTGCTTGATCTGCTCTCGGCGCTGATCAGCACGCAAGTGCACACGAGGGGCGGCCAGACGCTGGCCGATACGCCGGGCGTGGCGACCGCCGCTGGGATCGCGTCAGACGTGCGCGTGTTCTCGCGGCTGGTGCTGGCCGCGTTCACCATGCAGCTGGACGTGGTGGCGCTGAGCCGCTGGGCGCAGTTTCTGCATGCTGCGGTGCCGTTTGTGCAGCAGCTCGTGGGCGCCGAACACGACGTGCTTCGGTGGCTGGTGCTGCCGTGTCTGCATATGCTGCGTCTGGTGCTGGCGCAGTGCGCCTGCTGCTTTGCGCGGCCAGCCCGTGTGTCGGCGGCTGCGCGGCACCAGCGCACGTCGAGCCAGCTGCTGCTGCGAGAGCTGGTGCCGCTGTTTGCCATTCCGACCAGCGCTGCGGACAAGCGACCCGCCCACGTGACTGTGGACGTGCTGACCGCGCTGCTCGACGCGTTTGACGTGCTGCTAGCACTAAGTCTGCGCAATGCCGACAGCATGCCGGTTGGCCGCGAAACGCAGCGGCCGGACTCGCGGGCTAGCGACTCCAGCTCGCAGAGCGCGGTGTCGCTGGGCGCCATTCCGATCGTGCGGTTCATGTCGAGCATTTTCGGCCAGGATCCGGCGGACGCCAATGACAATGATAGCAGCAGCGGTAACAAGCCCACTGGTGACGACAGCGTCAAGGGCGAACATGAGAGTGTGACCGACGTAAACTTGCTGGAGTTTGATTTGGTCGTGATGCTGGCGGCTGTCCAGGCAGTCTGGGAGGCGTTTGACTTTGGCCGGCCGCAGCAGAGCTTGGCTGATGCTCCTGAATCGCGGCTGCTGCGTGAGTTTGGCGTGGATGCCACACGCAGCGAAGCCGCGTCCGATATGCACGTGCGCCAAGCCGTGCACACACGCATTGCCGTGCTGGTTGAGCACGCTGCTGCGTCGCGGCCAGCCGAGGTGACGCTGGCCATGGCTGCGTTGTGGATCCGTGACAACCCGCAGTGGTGCACACATCTCGAAACGCCCTCGCGCAGCCTGGGTCGCGGCGGCAGCCGGCAGCGACGGCGGTCCTCGGCGTCGTCTGTGCCCGCCAGCCGCGCATCGGGGCTGAGCGACGGCGCTGCAAGCCAAGCGGCTGCGCCTGCTGACTCGCAGTGGAACTGGCGCGCGCCCAACCTGCTTGAGCGCGTGCCCGGCCGCGCCCCCGTCGCGATCCTGACTACTCTGCTAAACGACCTGCACCTGCGTTCGACTCTGGGCGGCTCGGCGCAGGGCCGCGAGCTAATCGACGACGCTGAGCTGGCCCGGTTTGTTGAGCTGTATGCGCGCCACCGGCTCACTGCACGTGCCAGCGCCGTCCTGGTGCCGCACGTCCTGGTGATGCTGCGCGAATGCGCGCCGCAGCAGCTGGGATTCGCGTTGCCGTTTGTGCTGCGCATGTTCACTGAGCTGTGCTCGCGGGCGATGGGTGCGGACACCGCCGCGCGCACGCCGGAGCTGGGCAGTCTGTACGCGCAGCTGGCCGATGCCTGCGTGGCGGCGACTGCACGCGTGCCGGACGCAGCAAGCGTGGACCGAGTGCTCGCCTGCGTGGCCGACATGGTGGTCCCGCAGCTGCCGCAGCTGGTCCCTGACTACGAGCGCCAGGTCGCTGTGGCCACGCAGCTTATGCAGCATGCGATTGGTCCAGCCCTGCGTGCCCATATGACCGGCGGGTACAGCGGGCCGGCGCACGCCACCACGCAGACGCACCATTTTGCCTCGGTCTTGCAGTGTCTGGCCGCGCTAGCGCAGCAAGCTGCGCTGACAAAGGTCTGGCGCCGCGAGGTCTGGGACTACTTCTGCGACGCAAAGTTCTTTAGCGAGCACACCATGTCGCCGGAGCTGGCGGCACACTGGCGGCTGCTGGTGCGCCAGCTGCTGACCACCGACAAGGACCGGTTTGCCGATCTGCTGTCGCGCATCGCTGCGTCGGCGCCCGCGCTGTTTGCCAACCGCGTGTACGAGGCGCAGATGCGCGCCCTGGCCCTGCGCCGTCTGAGCTTTGCCATCTGGGCCGGGTCGACCAACCAGTATCTTTCTCAACTGCCGCACGTACAGGAGCGGCTGGTCGACATTTTGAAGAACGCACCACTGCCAATCGTCCAGTGCGAGGTGTTTCTGTGCCTGCGCGTGCTGCTGTGCCGGATTTCGAACCACCACATGTCCAACTTTTGGCCAATGCTGCTGACCGAGCTTATCCGCCTGTGTCTTTTGCAGCTGAACCGCGAGGGTCCCGAGGACCGCGAACAGGCGAATTTGTTTTTGGCCGCGTGCAAGTTTCTCGACTTGCTGTTTGTCCTGGGCACCGAGGATTTCCTGATTCATCAGTGGATCTTTATTACCGATACTATCGACGCTCTGTACGGGTCGCGCAGTGCGTCGCATGCGCTGCTCGACCAGCTCAGCGCCCGGCTGCTCTCGATGCCGTCGTCGGCCAGGCGCAAGCATGCACAGCTAAAGGACAAGTCGTATCCGTCAATCTTGCTGGCCGACTCGGACGGTCCCAGCCTAAAGTTCCCCTGGGTGACCGAAGTGGACCCGGAACTCGGACTCGCGCTGAATGCGACCGAGCTGCAGACGCTGAGCGGACGTCCACTAAAACGCCCGATTATCAGTATCCGCTCGGTCGTGTCGATCAAGGATGTGGATGCGTTTGTCCACAATGCGTCGGCCCAGGCGTTTGAGGCCGCGTTTACCATGGCTGAGCCCGACACGGAGTTTATCGAGGCGCTGCTAGTCAGCGATCTGATGTACCTGGACTTTACCACGAATGCGAACAACCAGTCGCTGTCGATGGCGCCGGCCGGGTTCATTAGCGACTTTGAGCTTTAGACGAGAAATACACAAGCTGCTTCTCACGTGGACTATATCCCGTAAGCCCTTCTTTTTACTTTGGTGTGGTTTTCATTTATTGGCGAGGAGTTTTTTCCAGCAGTGGTTATCGTTGTGTAAAATAAAATTATCTTTCAGCATGCAAGATTCAAAACCTCGGCGCACTATCGCCCGAACCGGCTATTACTGGGACAAAACCACACTTGAGCAGCGCCGAGTCGCCCGCCTCAACCGCCTAGAAAGCGAAAACTACACGGCGCTTCCCGATTTCGACAAGCAGCTGCTGAGCTCGCTCAAAAAGGGACCTGGTCGTCCACGTGCCTCGCTTCCGGGCACTACGGACAGCGTTGCGGTTAAACGTGTGAACCGCAAGGAAACTCGGCTGCTGGCAATGCAGCGCCAGTCATTGGCCGACCTGATGGCCAAGGAAATGGAACAGAACGAGGTGTTGGATTACCATGCGTGTATTGCGAAGGGCGATGGAAGAAAAGGACGTCAGTTTTGCTCGATATGCGGGTATTGGGGCGTGTATACGTGTGTGGATTGCGGTATGAGGTATTGCTCGTTGTCCTGCAAGACTACGCATGCTGATACAAGGTGTCTGAAGCACGTTTCCTAACTTGTTTCTCAGCATGTACAGCTGTAGATATAGTTTAAAAGAGTTGTTTATTGCATGCAGTTGTCCATATGTTTATAAAAGCTAAAAGTGCTACTTGCAGCAAAAAGAAAAAATACTTCTGCATAAGCAATGTAGGTACAAATGTATAATTGGCCTGGTTCATACATTTAGTGTGCCGAGCACAAAAATAGAATTTGTGTGAACATAATATTAGATGGCATCTACCATCTTGACTCGGCTTTCTCGCTTCTTTCACTATCACTTAAAGCCCTAATTGCAGCTGTGCAACCATATGTATAATGGGAGTATCTGTCATAATAGCTATTAATTTCACGTTTATCACAATCAGGACATTTTGCAGTAAATGCCATTTTTGCTTATTAAAAAGTATGACTAGATTTTAATAGACAGAAAAAGAAAAGGGCCAGTGGCAAGTTTAGAGGAATAATGTGTGGATAGTAGGATTTAGCAAAATAGGGAAGAAGGCCTCACTTATTTTATAGCCCATGCCATGTTTATTTGGCAGGCTTCCTCTGATGATTGGAAAGCCTACAAATAAGTGTGTTGTTCTCTAGTCAGCATGGTGTACCAGCTGACAGACATCATGGGATTTGGACACAAAAATGTCTTTGTAGCTTGCTCCTTTGTTAAAAAAGAGAGGAAAGAAAAAAGGCAAGGCTGCAAAGGCATGCTCACATGATGGTTGATGTGGCCACTATTAGCACAGGTAAAAAGCAATGTGCTTGGTTGACTGGAAGTTGCCTTGAACAAATAGCAGCATCCTGGCAGACATTAAATCATCCACCAGCTGCTTCTGCACATGATGGCATGCCATTTGCATTTAAGCAAATGCCATGGCCATGCCTGCAGGCACATTACTGGGGTTTAAACATCTTCTAGCATCAAATACACATGAGCCAATCACGGTTGTGAAAAGCTCCAAAGAGACCAATGTGATGCATGTACTGTTGTGAGGCCCCCGAGGGGGGGCGAGCTACCCACTGATTCCCAGGTGGCTACCCTATGCCCATAATAATCAGATCCCTTTGGTGGAATTTCCGATTCCTTTGCAGGCATTCGCAGTGTCTGCACCTGGGTGCAGACATTGGTTGAAAAGTAGTTTGCCTAGCTTTTGACCACCCACTGCTGCCTGGAGTATAAAACCAGCAGCCCTTCTCCTAGTCGCTTATGAGTTTTCCTTGTCTAAAAACCCATCGTTCTTCCCGTTTATAAGTGCAACTTGCATTTTTATACTCTTTTCGAGTTCCGCCGTTCGCTGCCTATTGTGGGACACCATCCAGGTCAGGTGACGGACGGTCCTGGGCTCCGCGCCCCCCGACGGAGCCCGGCGATTCCGCAACAGTACTAATTGGAGGTTGTGTGGGTAGGGCTTGAACTTTACAAAAAATTTGATTGCACCAGAATAATAAAATTAGTGTTGCATCTGCATGACAACATAATGACAGCAATAGTGAATAACATTCCTGTGGCTGCTTATATGGCTGTGACATATAACCATTACTCTTATTTCTTATTTCCCGCTTTATAATAGGTAAGAAATATGTTGACAATGATTTTGTGTATACCATGCAACACTTAATATTTAGATATCGGGTTGTGTATATGTGTTAGGTTGTGATATGAGGTATTGCTTGCTGTGCTGCATGACTATGCATGTTGATACAAGACGTTTGAAGTACATTTCCTGACTTGTTTTTAGCATGTATAGCTGTATGTACAGTTCAAAAGGTATTTATTGCATGAAGTTGTCCATATGTTTATGAAAGCTAAAAGTGCTTCTTGCAGCTAAAAAAAACTTCTGCATAAGCAATGTAGATACAAATATATAATTGGTCTGGTTCATACATTTAGTGTGCCAAGCACAAAAATAGAATTCTACTAAAATAATATTTGGTTATATCTACCAGCTTGCCTTTGCT
The DNA here is from genome assembly GCA_027578495.1 of Coemansia sp. RSA 2610. Classification (NCBI taxonomy): domain Eukaryota; kingdom Fungi; phylum Kickxellomycota; class Kickxellomycetes; order Kickxellales; family Kickxellaceae; genus Coemansia; species Coemansia sp. RSA 2610. Next base: position 20,027 of record JANBSD010000049.1, read on the forward strand.
TTTGCATACCTTTCCTCAAAACTTAATTTTCCATTAGCTTCTGTGCAACCAGCTCCATAATGGGCACTTCTTTCATACCGGTTATTAAGCACACTTCTCTTACAATCAGGACATGTTGCATAAAATGGCATCTTTGTTTGTTAAAAGGTATGACTAGATTTTAATAGACAGAAAAAGAAAAGGGCCAGTGGCAGGTTTAGAAGAATAATGTGTGGATGGAAGGATTTAGCAAAATAGGGAGGAAAACCTCACTTATTTTATACCCCATGCCATACCCACTAGGCAGTTTTATTCTGATGATTGGAAAGCCTCCAAATAAGTGTGTTGTTCTCCAGTCAGCATGGCAGATCAGCTGACAGACATCATGGGATTTGAACACAAAAATTCCTTTGTAGCTTACATCTTTGTTCAAAAAAATAGAAAAAAGAAAAAGAAAAAGAGGCAAGACTGCAGTGGCTTGATCACATGATGGTTGACTGGAAATTGCCTTGATCGAATAGCAGCAGCTTGGCAGGCATTAAATCACCCATTAGCTGCCTCTGCACATGATGGAATGGCAGTTGTGTGCTAGCAAGCACTCATAAAATGGTGATTGGAGAGCACAAGTGCACCCATCCGAGTCTGTTAAGCAGGCAATAGTCCAAGTGGTAAATAAAGTTAAAGCTGTGTTATAAAGCTATTTATTTGAAGCGTACTAATTTTTAAAGCTAATCGCCATGTGGTAATGGTTTTACTCTTGATACATGCACAAATAAAAGATAATAAGTTTATTGCCTAACTGCAGCAGGAAAGTAAATCCCTATATTGATATTCTACCAAGTATAAAAACTAAATACAACATTAAGAGCACTGTCTAGTAGTATATAATGGCAATCGACCAATACCATAGCTAATATAGGTTGGCTAGATACAACAAGTACACTCACATTGCCTAATAGCATTAAACTGAAGGAGTAATAGTTCTGAGTGATGTCAGGAAATTACCTACCAGTAAGACAATAGAAGAGAATTATGCCTATAACCATGATGTTCCAGATTTCCTGTATTTTTCATCATCAGACAACCCTGATGCTTCTGTGCATGCTTTAAGATGGAAATACTTTTTTGAACGCATATTAAAAACATCTTCAGAGCAGTATGGACATTTTACATAAAGCATGATATGGTAAATAAATTAAATTGGATAATATACTATGTGTGCACTGATATGTGTGTATGTGAAAATGTTTGTGATGAATGAAAAAGTGCAAGAAACGAGTGAAAACATATTCCTTTTTAAAGCATGAGTGAAGGCATAAAAAAAAGAAGCTGAACCTACAAATCATGCTGATGAATTATGCTATCAGCTGTGCTGGCTAGAGGACAAACAGCTGACCTGATGACTGCTAGGCAGCTGACTGGCCCCATGGTGGTTAGAAAGAAAACATAGGCACCCATCCTTAAGCATTGCCTCACAGTAAGCTATGAGTGCTGATGAAATGCAAAAGAAGAATAGCAGCAAAGGTGAGAAGTAAAAAAGGGGGATGCCCTATGCTCATGTGACAATTGACTTAAGAATTCTTGGGGCAAGGAAATACTCATTTTCCCTTGGCTAGGCTGCACTTGATGGACAGAGTAGGTGGGCAGGTTTGCACAGCACTGGTCACCTGCCTGACACATGTTCATTTTCTGTCCATCACCTGCCTGTCACCTGCCTACTGCCCACTCATCTCTTGCATGTCCCCTATTATGACATTCTGCATTATGCAATTTGTCATTATCAATTATGGCAAAAATCCCAGGGCTGGAAGATGAGTAGAATTTTACATTACCAGAATTAAAACTATATGATTCTAGCTTGGTTATTTTAACCAAGCTAGAAGGCTTAAACCAATGTCTGCATGATTCATATACAGTGGCTTATGGCAGCATGGCATTAACAGCTGGCACAACACACATTACCTTTAAATATACTTACCTAATGCTAAATGCTTTTGGTCAGCTCTGCTTTTTCGTTTGCACACAACTATGCAGCATCAGTCATTCAGTAATCCACAATTTCCAAGCTACATGACTATATACTTTATGCTTGCAACTAGAGCTAATTAAGGCTTTAGCTTGACAATCTCCGATAGTATAGTGGTGAGTACGCCAGTCTGTCACATTGGCGACCCGGGTTCAATTCCC
>JANBSD010000050.1:0-22089 GCA_027578495.1 Coemansia sp. RSA 2610
CCGGCCCTCGAGTCGTCGCACGCCGTCTACCAGGCCATGCAGCTGGCCGCCGAGCTGTCGCCAGACAAGAACATTGTGATCTGTGTGAGTGGGCGGGGCGACAAGGACGTCAATACCGTGGCCGAGGTGCTGCCCACCCTGGGTCCGCAGATCGGCTGGGATCTGCGCTTCGAGGAGGATCCGACCAAGATTCCGCGCCGCGACTAAGTTGCTTTCGTTGATCTAAAGGGGGAATTGTATATCGATTTTGGCTTAATTTATCGCTACGCTTCCTTTTTTCCTGTGCGTGGAATGAATAGAAGAGGATCTTCTTTTGGCTGGATCCACAATGCTTATTTGGAAAAAATGGTTCATATGATATTGCTTGAAAGGTCAATCAAGCGATTTTCCCCCTCTCTTGGAGAAGAAGGCGGAGAAGGTCATCTCGTGCTTGGGAATATTTTTTGTTTCACGTCTTGAATATTAGGCTGGCCATTCTTGTTCTTTTCTCTCTTCTCACGCCCAACTTTTCTTTATTTACTTTTGCTTCTTCTCTAATAAAAAAGATCAAGCCGTGATAGTGTAAGTGCTATTCTGCGTGTCTGAAGCCACACATTTGGAAGCGTCAAATATAGAAGCCGTGTCTCATGCGAATCCTGCGCTCCGTATCTTTCATTAGAAACCACTCTTCCCGCCGCCACACCGCTCGTGAATAAAATATGTCAGCCACTATTGCTTGACCTTTTTTTATCCTGGCTATATATAAGCCATTGCACAAAAGGGGGGGTCATTTTTATCTTTTACTCAGCAAAAGTCCTTTCAGTTTACCATAGAATATGACCGTTCCGGATACCGCAGATATCGGCCAGATCTACTCCCAGGGCGAGCGGCAGCTCGGCGGTACTGTCGGCCACCTGGACGCCCACCAGGAGGCGGCGCTCAAAGCTGTGTGGGCCAAGCTGCTTGCCCACTTTGACAGCACCGCTGACACGCCGATCCCCGTGGACAAGAGCCTGGTGCGGCTCAGCGGACTGGCCAAGGACGCCGTGGCAACCGACGATGCCGCCGCCGTGGCGCAATGGTACGCTGACCACACGGCCCAGGTGGCCGAGGTCAAGCACCAATTGGTGCGCGACAAGCTGTATCTGGACGGGAACCATGCACCGCTGGTTCCTGGCGCGTTTGCCCCCCTACTGGGCGACCCGCAGGACAGCCGGCGGTTCAGCTCGGCGTTCTGGCAGGCGTGCATGCGCTACGCGTCGCCCGACACGTACGTTATCGGCAGCCTGCGGGCCACCGAGTGGGACGCCGACAAGGCGTTCGCCCATGTGGTGCACTCGGTGCAGCGCCGCATCTCGCAGGAGATCGACCGGCTCATGTGGGAAGGCGACCTGCTGATGAACCGTCGCATCTCCGAGAACGGCCTGTGCATTCGTACGGGCTGCGACAAGTTCGGTTACCCGGTGTTTGTGGTGCCCGTGCGCCTCAACATTGCGCGCGAGCGCACCGACGCTGATGTCGAAAAGTTTGCCGCGTATTCGCTCGAAAAGGTCGCGCAGCTGGCGCGCAAGCACGAGGGCCGCGCCGTGCTGCTCTACGACTTTTCGGGCTTTAAACTCGAAAACGTCGACCTCTCCTTTTCCAAGATCCTCATTACCACCGTGCAGGAGCTCTACCCGTACACGTTCTCGGCCACCCTGCTGTTTGTCAACTCGTGGCTGTTCTCTGGCATCTGGAAGGTTATGCGCGGGTGGATGGATCCCGTGGTGGCCCGTCGTACTATGATTGTGAAGGACGCCAAGGCACTGGAGACGTTTATTCCTCGCGACCAGATTCCCACGAGTATGGGCGGCCAGCTCAAGTTCCAGTATCAGTACGTGTATCCGACCACGGACGAGAACGCAAAGATGTTTGATGCCGAGGGTCGCCAGCGGGCCGAGCATGAGTTTGCTGCATCTGTGGAAGCATTTTCCAAGCAGACTAAGGAGTGGGTTGGCGGGTCGCAGAGCTACAATAACGAGTCGCGGACGCAGGCGGCAGCGGCATTTGACAGTGCGGCGGTCGAACTTGATCCGTACATCCGGGCGCGCTTCGTCGAAGAGCGGACATAGCCCCTTCTCCTTTACTAGTTGTGCCAAAACTCGTCCATTTATATAAAGACGATCTTTATCGAGGGTCTCCTACATTACGTGCAAAGGCATCGAATGAAAATTATGTAAAGCCAGCTGTCGTTTGTTCTTTGCGACTCTTTTGCTATTTCTTTAAGAGAAAAGCGTTTAAAGCCTTCTCGCGTGCTCTGCGCGCAAATGAAATAGAAATGGGAAAAGACCCGGCTTTATGTAAATGCCAAAAAGAGCTCCCGGTCGGTAAATAAAAACCCTATCTCGGCAGGAATGCAGTTTGCTTGTATCTTCTTCTCGTTTCATTATTTTAATCGTTTGTTAGCCACTAGCTGCATTATATTTCCACCATGCGTATCATCTACTTGTTTATTACGTCTATTTTGTGGGGGCTGGCATTTATCACTGCGCAGGAGCACTGGGCTGGCGCAGATGGATCAGGATCTGAAAGTGCATATGCGCCTGGCGACCCATCCTGTTTTAGCAAACCGATCGAGGCAGCTGGCCTGTCCTCAGATAGCTGGCTGGCTGAGAATCCAGCAATACCAGCTAGCTCCGCCCCAAACAGCACACCTGCCGAGTCCCAGTGGCAGGCGGAGTCGTCGGCCTGGGAGGCCTCGCCAGTATCCGATGCTGCCGACAACTGGGCGTTATCTGCAAGCAATCCAGAGCCATCTGTACAGCCCCCAAGCGCCGAATCGCCAACAGCAACTTCTGAAACCACTGCGGCTACCACCGCATGGAACACGCAGACCAGCTTCAGGTTTACTCGGGGCCACAACTCTGAAACCTCCACATCTACCTCCGATGCACAAACATTTATTGCCCATGCCCTATCGCTGACCACTGTAGTCGCATATCTTCTTGCAGCCATCTATCTACTTGCATAATAAACAGATATATTCACTATTCATTTTTTGTTTTGGTATACCAATAGATGTATAAAAAATTAATTAATAATTCTCTGAGCCAACTCGTTTTTACACAATCAATACAATCGATAAGATCCGCCAACCACTTTGGCTTGAGGGCTAAAGATTTGGGTGTACCCTGCCGGACATGGGCTCTGTTGTGCTCCTCCTAGTTTGCTAGTAGACAACCTGCTCATTCACCGCCTATAAAAACAGTTGGTTTGTATCCACGAATCCTCCCTTTTTTTCTTTCATCCATACTCATCCACATACTTTTCTTTTATAAATTTTGTTTACGCAGCTTATCTATCTCAGCTTAAAGAAATATACAACTATTTTTTACACTATGCCAACTCCGCCAAGAGAAGAAGGCAGCAAGCCTCTGGTTGGTCGCCCAAATGGAACCAGAATTAGGAAATAGCTGAAACATTAATTTTAACAGCCAATCCATGCCTCGCTTTAAAAGTGGGCATCCTATAATACCACTTTAACATTATTGAGCATCATTGCAATAAACAAATAAATAGGCACACATTTACTTAACCTACCCATTGTGTGGGTACATTGTTAAGGCTATAGCAATAGCCAGAATAGGCCGCGTGTAGCACAGTCATTAGTGGCCACTTTAATTAAATTAACAGCACCATCCGCTGCATAGTTCTAGTCATGGCCGCCATGTCCCTACCTTCCTGTCCTTTCCGCCATTCCAATAATGGCTAAAGATGGAGGTCTTGCAAAGGACGTACTTTGTGGCAGTAAATTTGCAAGAAAAACATGTTTGATGCGGAATTCTTATAAAGAACAAATTTGTCTTTGAAGTTTCTAAAGACAATGCGCACACATTCGCATTAGCAAAGAAAAATATCCACTGACTGGAAATGCAAGAGAATGTAATTTTCTTGCACCAGCTACTATAAAACTGGTTTATTTCCATCCTTACAAATGCCCACCACTTCAACTACCATTAATTATTATTATACTCCGCTCTAGTAAAATGTCGTGTAAATCCGTAAAAGGACAAACTCGTCCCCCAGGTCAGGGATACCCATCAGGCCCACCAACCGACAAGCAAGGTCGCTAAATTACCAAGACTCAACGTCATGAATCCTAGTGTCATAATAGCACAAACATGTCAAGCATACTTAAACGTCAGCTTTTGAAACATTTACACCTGTTTTAAGCGATAGGGGTTCAATAATTCCAAAGCAGTATGCACTTATGCTTGTGGAGCCGTACTTTAAATAAATTCATAATAAATTAATTTCAGAGCAGCGTCAACCACGTTTAAATGAGTTTTGCCTTGGCTTTTTATGAGAATTGTAGGAATGGTAAAAAAGCATGTACACAGAGCATGGAATAATCCCTAGCTCAATTTACAGGTAATTAATCTGCATATTAATTAGTCCCAGTCAATGCGCCAAGAAAATGCCTGTGTGTGGCCATGGTAAATATCCCAGTCATAGCCATTGCGCTTTCCCGCCTTTTCCGCACATTTGCCGAAATTCTTATTAATTCTTTTTGCGGCGCTTTGCCAGCTGGTAAAATGGGGGGCTGTCACGTTTGTTAAAAATGGGGGATGATGCAAGCCAAGCGAAAGAATTAAATACAAAGACAAAATTCCGCTGACTGGAAGTACAGAAGCATGGTAAAAATGGCTGAAGCCTCCCACTATAAGAAGCGAAAGCCCTCTTCCTACATCCTTAAATGTGGCTTCAACTACTCCCACCTATTCTTATTCTACCGCATCTTCTACTCTAATACTAAGAAAAATGTCATCAAGCTCTTGCACCGGTGTACTTGTTGAGCCAACTAATCCAGCTAGCACTCGTCGCCCACAGGAAAAAAAAAACTCTACTAAAAAGTAGAGCAAAGGGACTTGGAGCTACCAATTACACTTGCCCTAAAGCCTATGTAGGACATGCATTGCTTTATTTGAAGGCACCCCTAATGCTGGCAATGCACTACCATCTCAAAATAGCATATTCTTAATAAAATTTGAAGTGGGCTTTTACACCACAGCCAATAAAGCACGCTTAAATCAATGAGATAGATGTAAAAAACAAGGCAGTTAAAACTGGAAACTATTGTTATTCGATTATTTAAAGGCAAACACCACCGACTACTAACAAATGTATATGTGGCATACATGTTAAAATGGCAAATAGCAAAACGATCAAGGTGACAAATACTTCATGCTAGAATTAAATTTTTTAATTTCAGATTATGCTCATCACCTCCAGCCATCTCTACCATGCTACATCTCCCTGTTTTCCGCAATTCTGTGCCAGTCAAGCAAATGACACCTTACAATGAACACACAGAAAGAGTAGAAAAATTCCGCTCTACCTGTGTTTTTTTTCGTAGGCAACAATTTTTTCCACCGTGTATCATGTATGTGTCAGCAAAGGAAAAATTCCGCTGACTGGAAGCAAACAAAGAAAAAAAAAGCGGAATACCTAGCATTGCCTATTATAAAAACTCAAGCACCACCTTTCCTACAAAACGTACATCCCTCTTCCACTATTCTACTAATATTATTATTCAGTACTAAATCTCAATAATGTCCAATACACAGTGCCGTCCACCAAAAAATGAGGGAGGTAAACATGGAGGAGCTGGATCACACACCTTTATTAAAAGTGTAATTTCATATGGGAGTAAAATCACCAATAAGGGAGGTAAAAATAGTTGAGGTTTTTAGCCATTTCCAACACATGCATTGTAGCTGGATTTACCCGTTGCTGTCCTTATGGTAGATTTAAGCTTAAGTTTATATGCATGCCACATAATGTGCTATGGTGAGCTAGACAATGTCAAGCTGGTTTGCTACATCTAATGGATGACTTACATCCTAGCTGACTGGGTTAAACAGGGAAAAGCTCAATCCAAATTCCTCATTTTATTAGCAAATAAATAAATCTATAATTTCATAAAGACTGCAAACATGTTATAAGCACATAGTAGCCATTAATATGTACCACTGTCAGTAAACGCATATGTGGACACTGTGATGTAGGCAAGGATAGTATAAATAAACAGTGCTTGCTCTTTGATACCAGCAAGAACACCGACCAATAAACAGCTGCAGAAAACTGTATAATTAGCCAATGCTTGTTTTTAGAAAAACATATTCCCGGCCAAGATGCAGATAAGCCTCCCGTTAAGGTGCCAAGCAATTTCCAGTCAAGATGCCAAGCAATTCCCAGTCAAAGTGCCAACAAATTCCCGGCCATGACTTTAACCATCCTCATGTGGTTTCCATGCCCGCTTCCCCATTTTCCGCTATTCCTCTGCCAATTTTTTACAAAGGATGTATTAAAAGGCAAGTGCAAAATCCCTACTGCTGCTCTTGTTAATTGCAAGTAAGAAAATCGGCATTACAAGGCGTATTTACTTGCTAAGCATGCCTCAAAGCCCCGGGTAAATGGCGGAATTTGGGGAGCCACTTTTTTAAAATGGGGAGTGATGTCACCAGTTTAGCAAAGGCAAAGATGGGAGGAAAATTCCGCTGACTGGAAGCAAAAGTGCGAGATGGATTTGCCACCAGCGTTTGCTATAAAAACTCAAACATTGCCTGCCTCTGAGGATAAACGTTCTTTCAATCATTTAAAATTGCATTATTTCTCTGCACAAAGCACTGCCACGCCAAAATGCCGACTTACCCCGCTATTGAAACAAGCACTGTGTCTACTCCAGATGGCCAGCCTTCCTCACCAATCAAGGAAAACAAGCCACCATATAACTAGAGCACCACTTACCATGTCTATGGACTAAACGATGGTTCCAAAAAGATACGAATGGTGTTCTACAGCAAACAGCGTATTGCCCATTGTTCCTAAAAATTGCCACCTAACATTCTGTTGGTTTAAATAAACGTTAACTATGCTAACTTCGACCTTAACTTAGCACGAGTCCTGGCAACCAGGTTTGTACTCTTTATAAGACAGCGCGCATATGTTGTATAACATGAATATAAGCGTCAGCCTCCGAAATTTCTGGCTATTCAGCTACTACAGGTGGTCAGGGCACAAAAGGCGGATTGGCTACGGCTGCATCGTTCAGTCCACCGTTTGTGATGACCAGCCCGGCTCGGTGAGCCGAGAATGACGGGGAGTCGGGGATGATTGGGCCAAGATCGCATTTTTATTGCCTTCTTCAGGGACGCGTCTCTGTTTTGAATTTCCAGCTGTACTATTCTAAATTGCACATAAATGGCGCTTGGCAACAAGCTGCGCGCGCTGCTAAGGCGGCGCAATGAGCCCAAGACCATTATCTCGATGCACCGCGAGCGCCAGGTCGCTGTCTTCAGCATTCTGCTCTTTATGTTGCTCGGGCTGCCTCTATGGTGGACGACTACGCGCGTATACCGTGCCGACTTGCCTGCTGACAGCATAAATCGGTTTGCACCGGGGCAGACTCTGGCAATTCCTGTGGTATTTTACGTCGATACTGACGCATCGCTATCGGCTGCCGACACACAGTCTATAGAACAAAAAGTCCAGTCGCTGGTAGATTCGCAGCGCCAGCAATTTGCCGCGGGTGAATGGCGGACGCGCTACCAGGCGGTGGTGCGTGCCGGAGCTGCGCCCAAGACACCTGGCCACTACACAATTCAGCTGCAGACAGGCAGCAACGTAACCACAGTTGATATGGGGCCAGATCGGTCGATGGCTATAGCGGTTCCGCGGGCTACTCAAGCAAGGGGTGCATTGATTGAGGCGATATCAGCGATAATTTCTGGCGAGGAGCGGTCGGTGCGTGGCCTTGCGCCCAAGCGCGCCGCACTAAAGTATGCACCAGAGTATGCTATCACACTGACATTGCTCAACGAGGATCCTGTCGGTGGCGCTGCGGTGGACTGGGACGTGGAGCAGGCAGTGCGCGCATATTTGCAGCCGCTGGTCGATGAGCTGCGCCCGCTGACACGCCTTTCGGTATCATCGCAGGTTCTGCACCACGCGGGTCCGCCGCCAGTGACACCGCACCGGACACACAATGTCACCTATCTGACATCCGACATGCTGCCACACTTTATCAACTCGCCATCCTGGAATTTCGCCTCGATTGATCCCAGCTCACCAATGCTCAACTTTGTTCTGTTTGTGCCAGCGCTGGCTTCGCAGCCCATGCGCATCTACAACGAGCAGGATATCAGGCGCTTGGACAAGGGGGGCTCGCCGCCAGGCAAAAGCGCATTTGTAGTTTCGCAGTGGGGCGGTGTCTCCATTGCCAATCTTCCGCAAGCAACGCGACCTGGCAATAAGGTGGTTCTGTCGTCGGCTGATTTGCAGCAGCATATGGGCTACTTTATCTCCCAGCTGCGCAGACTAATCGGGATCCACGGCGAGGCACCCAAACCAGGCACTAATTTGTCTCAGGTTCACGTGCACCCGGCCACAAAAACTGGCATTAGCGGATGGGAGTATGATGCGCTGATGCGGCGGTGGCTAGTGCATAACCGGCAAACTGCGATAACCACACTGCAGTCGCTCGTTCGGCTGGTAGACTCGCTGCAGAGTATGGTAGTGATGGACGAGATTAAGACGCAGGTTGACCAGGCACTCAACTCGCTGTATGCCGTTGACCAAGCGCTAAACTTGACGTCGAATCTTGACTACTCGCATGCGTTTGCTAGCGCTGCCTCGGCGGCAGCATTTGCAGAGTCGGCGTTCTTCGACCCCTCGATGGTCTCGATGCTGTATTTCCCGGATCAGCACAAGTACGCGATCTACATGCCCTTCTTCCTGCCCGTTGCAATGCCGCTGTTGGCCGCGGTAAAGAAAATTGTCGCCGAGAGAAAGCGCACTCGTGCTGCGCGCGCTGCCAAGGAGCCGGCCAAGACTGAGTAGCCTATACCGCTAATTCATCTCTCAAACTGCATAAATCTTGTAATCGATATTTGCTGGTAAATTTATTGGCTCTGGTCATTGTCCTGCGAAGTGGATGTGTCTTCGGAACTCGGTGGCACCGAGACTGCAATCGCCGGAGAGCTGGACGATCCCGGGCGTCTGTTCTGTGCACCAGAGGTGGATGCATACCCCTCGCCTGAACCCAACGGGTTGTATCCGGGTCTAGCCGCCCATAAGTCTGGGCGCGTATTTGACCGGCGCAAGTTGTTGAGCTGTGCGCGCTGAGCCAGGCTCAGCTGCGACTGCACCCGAGGCCGTTGCGACTGGCGCTCGCTGGCAATCTCCGACGACATATAGTCGTGAACTGACTGGTGCGTATCCTCGCGCGACAGTTTGCCCGCCACGCCAGTTAGCCTTGCCTTTAGCTTGTGCTTTAGCTTGTGTCGACGGCGTTTAGATGCCAATATCTGTGAGGATAGCTCGTGTGTGTCGTCAGAGGCAGTTGCATATGCATCAGGCGATGGAGCACGGTGATGGGGACCCATCTCAAACGTTGGGCGGAGCCGGCTTTTCAGGTTGTCAAACACATAGCTCAGCAGCTTGAATTCCAGCATGGACAGCTTGTTTTCGTGCGGCCAGTCACTCACCACAGTCTCGGAGCCTGGATGGTACTCGAGAAACTCGGCCACCTTTTTGATCGATTCTAGCTCCATGTTCTCGACCAGCCGCAGGACCAGGCGCTCGCATAGCGTGGTGAATGCCTCATTGTAGAGCTTTGAGTACATAGCGCTTACCACCAGATTCTGGTTGATCTCGTTGTCCATGTCAATGTCGCCCAGCGAGATGCCCGGAATGCCAAGGTTTTTCTCAACCTTCTTTGAAATATCAATCATCTGACCGTATTCAACCGGCCCCATCCTCGACGTCTCGCCAGGAGACGCTGACTCTCCAGGCGGTGAGGCAGATGGTCCGGGAAATATCTGCTGCTGCTCGCGTGCCTGACCCCACGCGCCGGCAAACTCGCGATCCAGCATGCGCTTCTCTTCGCTATCAGCCATGTCGCTATCGGTTGTGTTCATCTGCTCAGCCTGCGGCAACGAATACCCGACGTGCACTTCTTCATTTCCAGGGCTCATACCAGACTGCGTCGGGCTGCCTGTGGCGTACGCATGGTGTGCATAGCTCCAAAGCCTCGACAGCTCCTGCCGTTTGCTCCGGTTCTCGCGCTGCAGCACCCGCTGCTCGTGGATCTTCTGCGCCTTGCGAAACGTCTCCCACTCGCTGGCAAAGTTGTTTGAGATAATCGATGTCGGGAACACAATGGTAAACACGCCCATAAACATGGTGATGGCGGCAATTACCATGCCCCAGGGCGACACCGGCGTATAGTCACCGTATCCGACCGTAGTGATGGTCACGAATCCCCAGTACAGGCAGAAGAACACGTTCTGAAACGGACTGACTTCAATCACGCCGTGGTTGCTGCGCATCCACTGCACATTCGGTATGTCCAGATACTCGTTCTCGGCAAAGAACATGAGGAAGCACCCGGTCAGCAAAACCACTGCAATCACCATCATCACAATTACAATCTGCATCAGGCTCTTGCGCAGTGTGCGGACGGTCACGTACAGCTCGACAGAGTACTCGGTCAGGCGCAAGATCCGCAGGACGCGCAACACTTGCAGCGCACGCAGCCATTTGACGTTGCCAAAGTACGACACCTCGCCAGTGGTGTACTTGATAAACCCGGGGAATATGCCCAGCACATCGATGATAGTCAGTGGCTGAAACAGGTAGAGAAGTGGACGTCGAAACGTGTAGAATCGCAGCACCCACTCTGCAGCAAAAAACGACGCGGTGGTGAGGTTGACCAGGTCCGCGATGCGCCGCCAGTCTGCTCGGACCCGGTACTGAGGCAGCGTGTCAATCATAAACACGATCAAGAAGAGAAGCAGAACCAGCGTCGAGAACCCTATGTAGAAGCGCGCCTACGGTTGTAATTGCTGGTACTAGACATTAGCTGCCACGCCATCCACATCGACTGATTGACACTGCCGTTAGCTTACCCGCATTGATGTGGGCTCGTAGAATGTAATGTGCAGTGCTCGTCGCACAGGCGGCCAGCGCGCAATCTGCTGCTCGCGCTTTCGATACAATATCCGCCTAATCTACAGTGTGCGCGGGTTTGTGATTGCTTAGCGGCCGGATACTACTCTGGTTCATAGCCTGGCTGCCGGACGCACACTTACCCGCCGCGACGCATGGATAACCGCCGGGTCCTCGGGAAAGAAGTCTTCGAGCCTATCGTTAGAGCTGGTGCGAGATAGAATCTGGCCCTCGCGCTGCGATCTGGTTGGCGGCTCTCGAACCTGGCCAGCAGCGTTCGTACCGTCGGCTTCGCGCGGCGTAGACATTGCATCCTATAGTACAAGAGTGGAAAAATACACAAGCGGGCAATATAGAAACGTTGAGTGCCTGGGCCAAGTCGTGGCCAATAGTTTGCTGCGAATGACGCAACCGCCATCCCACATGGAGCCTCAATCAGCAGGCATAATTAAGCTATCGATCATGTGCCTCGCTTTGGAGCTGATTAGGGCAGATCAAGCCCGGAGTTTTAATACAGCGAGGGTCTTGCGGGTCCGATACTTGCTTCATCGCATCAACCGGCCCCGCCAGAAAGCTGCAACTCCGTGGCTCCATCGCGGAATGTGCGATTACTGCTCAGGGCTTCAGCCGCTGCATTAAGGATGCAAACTTTATCTGGCAGAACTGAGCTATGCGCCGGCGGCGCCCAGCCATCTCCGCCGTTCGGAGTTCATTGTTGGGTCATGCCATTGCAGACCGATTTGCACTTTCCGACGGATTGCCACTACTGCGAAGCGCCGTTTCCCGGAATAGTCCCGCATTTATTGTTGTAAGACTCTTTTCTAGCCGGCTACCTGATAAAAATAGGAAGTCTACAAAGGGACCCAAATCGGCGCTTTCTCAGAAAGCTCTGCAAACCAAGTCCGATCGAAATTGCGTGAAAGAGCAATTTTACGCGAAAAAGACAAACGCTCATTTTCCGGACGACATTGAGCGCCTGCCCAGGCTAAAGGCCAAGCACGGAGGCGCCGAAAGTCTCTCCACAGGCCATGGGCACATTTTCCTTTCCTTCCCTCGCTCCTATATAACTACGCGCCTTCCTTTGCCGGCGATTTGTGCGATTTCGTCATTTTCTCGCAATTCCTTCATTTTCTTACATACACGTTCTATTGCTCTACGGCCCGTTATTACGTCGCATTAGTCCCTAGAATTCTAATCTGCGCCTTGCCCGCCATCACTTTTCGTCTCTGCGTCTACATCTAAACACGTGCCATGAAGCTGCCATCTGCCGTTCTGCTCTGTCTAGTCACTCGGGCCATCGCGGAAGCATCGCACATCAGCACTACTAGCAGCTCTAGCGGTAAGTCTACGATGTCTTTGGCCTCGGTTGGATTTCCATTTATTGACCATGTGCGCAATTGCTAACGTCATGTGCTTTAATATTCGTGCAAACAATAGTCCACGAGCCATCCTCGACACACCCCGCTTCGGCATCGGACTCCAGCATGTCAGTGTCAGAGCTAGGACCACTGTCGCCGCTATCGCCAAGCCGCAGGTCGGGGTCTTCCGGGCACGATTCATCCTCGGACGACTGCAGCGGCCCTGGCGCCCAAGCCAAAGCCAGCTGTCAAAAGTCGGCCGCCCATGGTTCGCATAGCACCAGCACAAGCAGCGCCAGCAGCGCGCAGCCCTCGTCTACCCCACAGAGCAAGTGCGATGCCAATGGTGCTACGATGTGCAATTCTAGCTCAAAGGCCAGCTACTTCCAGTGCGTCAAGAGTGCCTGGCAGCAGATGACATGCACTGCAGGGACCGAGTGCCGGACAGTCAACAACAAGGCTGTTTGCGCCGACCCTAACGCGCCGGTCGAGTCTAGCACTAGCACCGAGACCAAGGTTGCCTGCGACATCAACAACTCGACGATGTGCGACGCGTCTGACAAGTCAGCGTTCTACATGTGTACGGACAAGTTCTGGACAAAGATGCAGTGTGACGGCACAAATGTGTGCATGGCCCGGGGTGGCAAGACTGCTTGTGTTGACCAGGCAACGGCCGATGCCCCAGTGCTGCCATGCACTGTCGCCAATGCTACACAGTGTGCTCCGGACAACCAGAAAATATTCCAGATCTGTATCGATGACTACTGGACCAACTCTACTTGCGCCGACGACAACTACTGCCTGCTCAGAGGCGACTCGGCCGTGTGTGTCGACAAGGCAACAGCAAACGCCCCAGTGTTGCCGTGCACAACAGCCAAAGCCACTCGCTGCATCGATGGCGCCCCGCAAAAGTACCAGCTCTGCTACGACGGATACTGGTCCAACTCCACATGCATCGACAACAACTACTGCCTGTTCAGAGGCGAGTCGGCTCTGTGTGTTGACAAGGCAACTGCTGAAGCACCGGTTCAGCCGTGCACAAAGGCCAATGCTACTCGGTGCGTTGACGAAGATGAGCTGGTCTACCAGCTCTGCTACGATGGTTTCTGGTCCAATTCCACCTGCGACACGGGCAACGTCTGCCGCATGCCCGATACAGGCAAGAATGCTGTCTGTATGGACAAGGACGAGGCATACCTCTCGATCACAATGTCGACACTTCACGAGCCCACGCCCTTCCGGGGTACGATCAGCATGGGCGTGTCGGTTCGTGACGCGCTCTCGTGGGGTCCCAGTGTAGTTTTAGGCGCACTGGCTATTGCCTTTGGCGTTGGGATCTAGTTATTTAACTTTGCTACATATACAGTTCTTACGATTCGTTCAGATTTCTCCAATTGTTTTCAGGGTGCTGCGGTGTGCGGCATTGTGTATATGTAAATTATATTTTACCATTACGTAAATTGCAACATGTACCATGACTTTTCTGGCACGCCTCTCACACCACGTTCGCTTTAATCCGCAGCCATCGTGTTTAGCCAGGCCAGCCGGCATCGTCTTTGCCATGCGCAGTCGCACACATGCACACTTTCGGAGCGAGCCCCAGTCACATAGCTGGTCACTAACAAGTCACCCGATTCCAATGTCGCTTGCCACCATGCCGAAGAAAAATGTTTGGCCGCAAAATTAGTAGCAGCTGACGCATCGTGTGCGGGCCGTCCATTATTATTTTTGTGCCGGAATTAATAAAAACGTGGCGGACGACGCAATTGTAGCTTGACCTTTTGTATGTGGATAAATAGGCGCCCGGGGGCTCAATGCGCCCGACAATTCATCCATCATTCTCCATATTAGTTTGTGTAAATTCACCTCTGCATACTTCTGGTTGCTATAACATATAATACTTAGTCTGTATACGCACCATGACCGAGGCCAAACTCAGACTGCCCCGCAGAGTGAAGGCACCGTTGAAGAAGGCCGCCGCACCTCCTCGCCGCCAGAGTAGCCGGCTGGCAGCAAAAGCGCGTACACAGCCAGCATCGGAGAGCAAGGCACCATCTCGCAAAGCAACTACCACTGCCGCTCCTCAAGAACAACTTGCCCGAGGATTTATGGAGAAACTGGATGCCATTAGCCGCAAGCTGTCGCAGCTGGCACTACATAAGGCCGAAGACGAGATTATCAAAGCTGGCGTTTTAACTCCAATTGTCTCCGGGCAAAATAAGGACCTCACGGATGTAACATCATCGGTTGACTCAGACAGAACGCTGGCTGAGCCGCTGTACCAAGTTGTTGAGCCCCAAGAGAAGGATATGTGTACCAAGCTGTTTTCTCCTCTAGAAAGCATTCCGGACCGCCGAAAGCTACAGGCTGTTTTGTTGCAGCCACCGCAAGTCAAGATTCCTATCCACCACAGTACCTACGGCTGGCTCAAGACGCACGTCGAGGATGAGCGGCTCCAGGACATATTCGATATTGTCGAAGTGGTAGGAAACCTCTGCCCAAAGCTGACGCCACGGGTTGAGACAGCACTGCAGGTAAAGGTAGCCACTGATGTTACCGAGGGAATGCAACAGTGCTTCTTGGACACGTTTCTGCTGGGAATTATTGGAACTGCCCAGGAGTACCTGGAGCTGGATGCCAAGGTTGACCGCAACGCCAATGAGCTATCCATGACTCAGACCAAGAGCCGGCCTGACTATCTGTTGATGCTCAACGGACTGTTGGTGTTTAAGGGCGAAGAAAAGAAGGCTGGCGATGTGCGGCACATTGCTCTGGAGCTGATTGACAAGATGATTCCGGGATCGGTGGGCAAGGATGGCAAGCTGGACTATCTGTTGGGATATGCTACTGCTGGCTCCAGAGTTTTGTTCGAGTGTATTCACGGCGATGGCAAGATGTCAGAGTGTTCAGACATCCTCAACTTGGAGCGGGTGGCAGACAGAGTAACTCTAATTGTTATTCTCCTCAATGTTGTACGTGTTGCCTGCGCACTATACAATGCAAAGTACTAGAGTTTTTATATTTTAGAACATTTACAGTCTCATTTTATATATAATTTTTTGGTGTAGTAACAACTACCATAAAACGATTGTCAATACAAACGACAATCAGGCTATTTGGTGGTGCACTTATTGTAGTTATGTCAAGTACATGTGACTCTGGCATGCTAATGCAACATCAGTATGTGGTCGTATTGCAGGTGGTAGACCCCAGCCATATTCTGGATTCAGTATTGGCGCATGAGCATGCATGTGAGCAACGTAGGGGTTGCTGGATCCGGCACTGACAGATGGTGCTAGTGACTTGGAGCCGGCTGTTTGAGAAAACCCGGCAATCGATCGTGTCCGGGCCAGCTCGGACTTGAACAGCATGTCTTGAGTTTCTTGAACCTGAACCGAGCAGCTAATGCTCCGAAGTTGATTGGATGGCAATTCCCAAATGACGCTGGAACCTTGTGCTGACACACCATCCTCTGTCCCTTTTTTGCTACTGAAATCTCCACTCGGATAGCAGCAAATCTGCCAGATTGCGTGCACCATGCCAGGAACCACTAGACAGGCCGTGAGCAGGCAGTTGACAACAAGTGTACGTGACTGTCCAAACTTGAGTGATACAGCTAATGGTGGCAACACCACAGATAGGCATATCAAGAGTTTGTCACGCTGGCTCAGCAACATCCCGCCCATTGTAGAGAGACAAAAATCGAGTACAGGAAAAGTGAAACGAAACGAGAGGCAGTGTTTGTATTCAGTCGAAAAGTTGTCGTGCGACAAATATGCACACATGTAAGCTGCAACTACTAAATTCGAGTGTCAAATGAGGCTTAAACCGCTGCAGGCGGCTGGATAGGGAGGCTCAGGCTGTCCGCTTCCGGCATTGTCCGCCAGCGAGTTTAGCCATTTATTATCAACAGGGACAAGATTCGGCATCCTGAAAACAATGTGGTCAATGGCACTTCTAGTTGCGCCAAGTCATTCGCAGAAGCTCGCGGCCCATGCTGCCGCCGCTCTGCCAGATGCTCTCAATGGCAAAAATGCCGCGACTCCGAACGTACTGCTCAAAGGACAGCACCGATCCCGAAAGGCCAAAGTAGATCGACTTGGCAGCGACCAGCACCATTGGCACATGCGCGTGGCCTGCATCCGGACTGGGCCTTGCCAGCATACATTCCAGCAGATCATGCAGTCGCTTATAGCTCGACGTCTCGTAAATGGTTTCGCTGGTCAAGATAAGGTCGAACGAGTGCTCTTGGCCACGCGTACGGGCTGCCTCTGCAAAGTTCGCCCAGTCGCCGGATACAAAGGCGCAGCGCTGCTGAATATCGCTGCGTTGTAGCAGCCGGGTGTCTGCATCCTGTGTCTCCTCGCTCGTCAGCTCAGGAATCGTGCGTGCGCCGATAATCTGGTCGGTGTCGTCGCCAAACAGCACTTGTGTTCGGCGGTAATCAATGTCAATCTCGCAGCTTTCAGTATCGCTGGAAGCTTGTAGTTCGTCGCCAGTGCTGGTGCTATCGGGGGCAAGCGCAGTGTTGGCCAGCACATTCGGAATGGTTATGAGCTCGATAACGTCTCGGTTGTAGTCCTGCAGACAAACCTGGGCGTTGGGCAGGTACGTAAGCAGGTACAGCGATGGAAGGGCTGTGCCGCAGCCAACCTCCAGAACCCGCGGCCGCTCATATGCTCCAAAGAGATCGCCACAGTGGTCAATTAGATACGCAAGCAGGTCCATGCTACACTCCCATGTTTTTAATCCGCCCTCGTACTGGTTTTTTATGACATCAGTGGCGGTGCTGCCCATGGTCATCGCCTGCTTGACCGCGTCCAAGACGTCGTCGTCCAGCGAGTCCTGCTGCGCGAGCTGGAATTGCACATCATCGATCTGCCGCTTCCATAGCCGCTGGCCTCGGCAGAAAATGGCACCCACCACAATGCTGGATGCGCGAGGAATCGACATCGGTATGCTCTCGTACGGTGCAGCTATGTTCTCCGCAGTGTCTTCCTCGACGCACGCCAGCGCCGCAACGCCATGGTTGATTGTATCGACTTCGCTGGTGGCACACCCGCCATTGCTGTCAGCGTCAATGTCAACGTCAAAATTGAATTTAAACGACATTTCCCGGTATACGGACCGATCTATTGCTGTGGCCGAAGAGGGGCGGGCGTTTTCAAAAGCGCGAAAATAAAATTATTTTATAGCTGAAGAGAAAAGCAAACCAGCTCGCGGACCGGTTGCAGTCTTGGCTCCAGTGGCTCGGTTCAGAAAATTTCAATTGGTGTGACGAGCAGCACGATCGTGCAGGTGGCTTAAAATGGCCAGCACTGGACATCAGGACAATACACCACCCATACTGAGCCGAACAAGTCGAAAATGACAAGAGCACGGGTGCTCCACACTTTCTTTTTGCGGAGACGCGCACGACTCTCTTTTCGGCACCGTTATTGCACCTTCAGCTCTGTATTCTGCACTTATTTTTAACGCGTGGCGGCCTATGGGAAGGCAGCGGAGCGGCAGCGATGGCGCACGTCTGCCGAGGCAGCGCAAACGCGCACCGGCACGAGATCCTGGCGACCAGGTGGCAACGATTGTTCTGTCAGACTCCTCGAACGAGTCGGATCTGAGCGTGGTCGAGGTGGCCGAGCCAGTGTTCAGCTCAACATTCCCACTGGCAAGCAACAGGCAGAAACGAGCTCGAGTTGAACCAGAGCCGTATTCATTCAGTGCGCAAGCGGATGGGCGGCAGCAGCAGGTAGTTAACACCGAACTAGACAAACAGCCGCAGAGCCTCAGCCAGCCCTTGCAGCCCGCAGTTTCCGAACAACCTCCTCAGCCAGAGCCCGCGGTTTGTTATCAGTCCGTAGCTGGGCCGCTGACCATTGTACAGATCAATCTTGATCAAACTGTTAACAAGACAGCCATTCGGCACGTCGAAGCGAGTGCCAGTGCAGTGGCTGTTTCGGAGCCTGCTACTCCCAGCAGACAGCGGAACAAAAGGCGGGCACCGGCAGACGAGATGCAGTCCTCTGAGCGACAGTCGTACCTGGAAATATTCGACCGGATTCTGAACACCGTATTGGAATCCGAAGCTTACTTGTTTTCCGACGCTGAGCAGCGGATTCTGGCAGAGTTTAGTAAGCTCGATCGGCACTCACGCTACCTCTACACGCGAATATTCATGCGCAAGCAGGCGTGGCACCGCGTGTCTGGTCTCAACTACGGCGAGGACATGGTGGTCGAGCAGTCGTGCAAATACCTTGCCACATGCCCGCAAGGCAGTGAGCCATTCTTACTGACCGAATGTGAGATTGGCAATTGCGATGAAGCAGTTGCACTCTTGTTGCTCCCAGAGCTCAAAGCCATGGCCAAGGCCAAGGGGATCAAGCAGATGGCCAACAAGCCCAAGGAGGTGCTGTGTTCAGCGATTTTGAAGACCGCCAAACAGAGAACAGTTGTTTCCTTCTTCAAGAAGAACAAGGATGACTCTGCCAAGCAGCGGCAAAACGGGCTGATCCAAGAGGTGCTAAAGATCACTGGACCGTTGGTTCAGCTCAATCCGGTCGTATCGGAGCTGTTTGAGCGGCTGCACCTGGTGTTTTTCCGCTCGGCGACGCACCTGGGCGATAACAACTCGATGAGGTCGGCAGTGCTGGCGATTATCGGCCAAATACGCTTTCCATCCTATACTGTCGTGCGGTCACCGGATTTGTTTTCCTCTCGTGACGACGTGGTTCGGTACAAGATGCTGGTTGAAATAGGGTACCAGATGGAGGTGCTGCTGACGGCGCTGGTGAAGGAGACCGAGCGGCATAGGCAAGGATGGGATATTTACCTATCATACAAGAACGATTGGCAAAAACTGCTCGAGTCGCTAAAGCAGCCGCAGCAGCCAGAGGCAAGCAAGGGGCTCGAGCAGATGGCTATAAACTATTGGCGGCGCCACTTTACGCCGGACTGGGCATTGGTGCGGATCGTCGAGCGCGGCGCCCGGTTCGCGGCCAATCTCAAGCAGTTTGATGATGAGCGTGATGTGCTTGAGGCGCTTTTGTCGCAGGACGCCTACCGGCTGGGCAAGCGTGGCGAATGGTATGAGCGGCTGGTGCTGCTGTACGCAACTCATCTTCGACCCAAGCGCGCCGCCGCAGATGTGCAAGCCCAGTCGCTTGCCAAAGCCCGCGATACCTGCATTCGGGCGCTGGACGATGTGCACGTAAACCGAATATCGCGACATGCCATATCGCGGCAGCTGCGAAACATCGAGGCCAAACTGGGCATCGATGAGACGCAGCAGGTCGTGCATCCGCGGCTGTGTGTAGAGTGGGCGCCCGTTGCCGAGCGCACAGTCTACGGTATGCGTATCCGCAATGTGACCCGCAGCGGTCCAAGTATATGGGACGGCAACGACGGGATCCCGTGCTCGGTTGAGCAGCTGGCGCTATGGCGGTACAAAGAGCTGGGGTTTACGGGCGTGCATTCTGAGAACGCAATGGTGACGACGCTGTTTAGCCTGCTGTTCTGGGACATTATCTTTCATCCGCTACCGGGGGTGCTGGACACCGAGTACCAGTCGCGGCCGCTGGATATGAGCTCAGAGTCGTTTTATTTTAGCCGCCGGGCGATGATCGAGCAGCGACTCTTGGAGATTGGTGCGGGGCAGTTTGAGCAAGGCATTTGCTCGGCGTATAGGCAAGAACACGGCTCCGAGTGCGTTGGCGTGACATGGGACCTTACCTGCGAGCAGCTGCTGACGGTTGCAAAGGTATGTTAAGTTGTAGACTGCGCGCCAGTCCAAACTTTTTGTGCGCGGAGTTGCTAACGGAATTGGCGTGTAGCACATGGGCGGCAAGCGGCTGGCAGCCATTTGCCGGGTGCTGGCAACCGAGTATCGGCTCAAGCGGAGTGGGTTCCCGGATCTGTGTTTGTGGAACGAAAAAACGGGCCAAGTTATGTTTGCTGAGGTCAAAGGTCCAAAAGACAAGCTGTCCGAGACGCAGTGCGACTGGCTCGACATCCTCGTCACCAACCACATTGACGTTGAAGTGTGCCTTGTGCGAGAAGGCGATGCCCGAGATGTAGAGTAATGTAGTTTATAGTCCTGTCAATTGCACTAGAAGCAAATCCTCATTAGGAGGTGTAGTCGACGTCGCTCAGGGTGAGCGGACAGGTGTTGCGGATGCGCACCGATCTATAGAGGCTGCCCAGAATCACCGACCAGAATCCGTCCTTTTGTGCCACGCCAATAACCTGATACTTTGGGTCCAGCAGCTTGTCGCCATACGAGGCCATGAGCACATCCACCAGCGTCTTGGTGTTGTGGTAGCTGTCGCCGGCCACCCAGTACAGCTCCTTCACGTATACGCGCTGGTCGTAGATCGATTCGTCCACCTTTCGCGGCCCATCCACGGTGTAGTGTCCAAGCTTGCTCATCTGCTTGGCCTGCTCCCAGGCCTCGTTGTGCAGCGCACGATGAACGGCAAACGCGTCTACGTGCGCGTGCGTGCGCTCACGGTTGATGGCGCACATCAGTGCGGGCAGATCAATGCCGTTCTCAATGTTGCCCGAATTGTCGCCATCCGGCGGGGTATACTGGGATGCGTCGCCGGGGCAAGTATCGATGGAGCGAGGGCGGTCGCGCAATCCCGATGCCAAAACAATAGTGTACACGCCGTTGCTCTGATACAGACCAATTGCATCCAGGGTGCGGGCAAACAGCGAGTCGTAGATGGAATTCTCCAGAGCATCGACGTAGTCGTCATCAGAGTTGAAGCTGCCCAGAACCTTGTAGCTCGATGACACGCTGCTGCCCAGGGGAGCAATGCGGCTGTTAAAGACCCGATCAAAGTAGGCCGAGTCAAGACGACCGTCGGCGTAACGTTGGCCCAGCGACTCTGCTGCATCGCTGAGCGTGCGGTGCAGGAACAGGGACGACAGATAGCGGCGCTCACGGTCACGATTAATCTGGCAGATTATGCGCTGTGGGTTGCCCTGGCCGCCGCCCGACAGCGCGGGCTGTGCTGCAGCGGGGTGTACAGCAGCGGGTTGCGCAGAAGCGGGTTGCGCAGAAGCGGGCACTGCAGCGCCAAACCCAGTAGTCGCGCACGCAACCAGAGCAGTTACAGAAGACAAAAATACTAGCTTCATTATTAGAATATAGCCAATGTCGAGGTAAGGATAACAGAGGAAGAATTTGCTGGCAATGCCCAGCTGTGGTTAAAATACGTGCTTGGTATTTGGCGCTGAAGGCAAGCGCATTGCTCAATGGAAGGTGGAGAGAGGGATGGATACATTGATACGCAGGGAATAACTGATGTAGGAATATGAGGTTGCGCATTACACAAGAGAATTGATAAAACGAGGCGCCATACAGGGCTAATTATTTGCTGCCACCGCGCGCGGGGCGAGTGGCCGTCCCCGTATGACGATAGCTGTTGACGATTGGCGTGAACTCGTCCGTGTCAGTGTCGTAGGCCTCGGCGTGCGGCACTATACGCGCATCGCGCTGGCGACGCGTCATCTTCGTCTCCTGATTCGTGTCCAGCTCGTCGTCGTCCAGCTCGCCGTCGCTGTCCTCGGGCCAGTCGCGCGGCACCGCCTGCATCTGGGCCGACGGCGCGTGCGGCACGTCCCGCAACTGCTCGGCGATCAGCGTCATAATCTTTTCGAGGTACTGTGGCGAGTTGGCGTTATCCATATTGCTGGCTGGGACGTCCAGCAGGTATTCGGGCCCGTAAAAGTCGTACTGGTCGTTGTACGGAATAACCGGATCCAC
>JANBSD010000051.1:0-22062 GCA_027578495.1 Coemansia sp. RSA 2610
GAGCAGAGACAGAGTGTGCAGCATGGTGTGTTTTAAGAGCGAGCCCAGGACACGGGTAGATGCTAATATCGCTCTTTCTCCTGCTTTCTGTATTGGCATAGCTGTCGACCAAACTGAAGCCAGCCTCGCTTTCAACTTGCACACCCGCTCTACAACTGGGTGCAACTGCTTGCAGGCCTATTCTTGCCCGAAGCTACCGCTCTCTTATCCGTCCCAAGGTGTCCATCCAGAAACCAGCTAGCTCCCGGACATCTGCCTCGGTCAGAATGCTATCGTCGCAGCTATCGCTAGCCAAAAACGTCCAAATCAGCAGCGCTGGCGAGCTGGCAAAGCTCAAGGACAAATCGCTGTTCCGCTATGAAGCATATGTCAACGGCAACTGGGTTAAAGCTGCGACCGGCAAAACTTTCGATGTGGTCGATCCGGGAACGCTGGAGACGATTGGCACCGTGACGGACATGGATGCCTCCGATGTCCGCAAGGCGGTCGATGCGGCCAGTACTGCATTTGCCAGCTGGAAGAAGACAACCGCTAAGCAGCGCTCGGTCCTGCTGCGCAAGTGGCACGACCTAATTATTAGCAACAAGGACGACCTGGCACGCATATTGGCGCTGGAGGGCGGCAAACCGCTGGCAGAGGCGACAGGCGAAATCATGTACGGCGCGTCATTTATAGAGTGGTTTGGCGAGGAGGCCAAGCGTGTCTACGGAGATGTTGTGCCGTCACCGTTTGGCAACTCACGCTTGGTGGTGCTAAAGCAGCCGATCGGAGTTGCTGGAATCGTGACACCTTATAACTTTCCCAATGCCATGATTACGCGCAAGGTCGGTGCTGCCTTGGCCGCTGGTTGCACCGTAGTGGTGCGTCCGGCGCATGAGACGCCGTATTCGGCGTTGGCGCTGTGCGAACTGGCGCAGCGCGCGGGCATTCCACCGGGCGTTATTAACGTGGTTACCAGCTCGCTGTACAATACGCCCGATGTTGGTGGCGAGCTGACCACCAACCCAGCGATCCGCAAGGTGTCGTTCACCGGATCTACCCCTGTTGGCAAACTGCTGATGAAGCAGGCGTCCTCGACAATGAAGAAAGTCTCGTTCGAGCTGGGAGGTAATGCGCCGTTTATTGTCTTTGACGATGCAGACCTGGGCACGGCGGCAGAGCACCTTATCGCGTGCAAATTCCGCAACTCGGGTCAGACCTGCGTCTGCGCCAATCGCATTTATGTGCACGAGAGGGTCTACGACGAGTTTGTCGACAGATTTGTGGCACTGGTCAAGGAGAAGCTGTGCATTGGCCACGGCCTGGACGAGGGAACGACCTTTGGACCCGTCATCACTGCGCGCGGTCTGGAGAAGGTTGAGGACCAGCTGAAGCGCGCAGTTAATTCCGGTGCAAAGATTGTGCTCGGCGGCAAGCGCCCAG
Organism: Coemansia sp. RSA 2610; assembly: GCA_027578495.1. NCBI lineage: Eukaryota > Fungi > Kickxellomycota > Kickxellomycetes > Kickxellales > Kickxellaceae > Coemansia > Coemansia sp. RSA 2610. Next base: position 1,423 of record JANBSD010000051.1, read on the forward strand.
ACCTCAAAGTGGCTGGTCATTTCTTTGAGCCCACCGTGTTGACCAATGTCTCGGATGATGTTCCCATGTCGTGCGAGGAAACATTTGGTCCGCTGTGCCCTATCTACAAGTTCAGTACGGAAGACGAGGTAATTAGCCGCGCGAACAACGTTCCAGTTGGGCTGGCTGGATACTTCTTTAGCCGCGACATTGGTCGTATTTTCCGTGTGGCCGAGGCACTGGAAGTTGGTATGGTTGGCGTCAATATTGGAACGGTCAGCAGCGAGGTAGCGCCATTCGGAGGCGTCAAGGAGAGCGGCGTTGGCCGCGAAGGCTCGCGCTATGGCATTGATGAATACCTCAACATCAAGACTCTCAACATTGCCTTCTAGTTGCTTGACTACAGTTTACTGGCGACGCTTGTTTCAACCAAACTAGCCAAATACAATGTGGCCCCATCTTTGCATTGATTCATGACCAAATTATTATTAGTCATTTAGACAACGCCTTGCGAGGTGTTGTCAAAGCTGAAAATAAGCCAGATTGGCCTCTAAGGGTTTTTTTTTACTAATTTGACAATTATTTCACTTTTATTGCCACAACTAAACAACCATGCCCTGTATTAGCGACTTATCTATACGTAACCTGACTCGGATTCTGTCATACGCCTTTGGAGAGCCGCCCACGAGCATCATCATGTGGAGGGCAAAGCTGCCGCTGCTGTGGGTTTGCCGAAAATGGACACGCTTAGTGTACACCAGTGTATACGACCGAGCATTTGTCGAGTGCATAGAGCCAGAAGAATATGAAAAACTGGGTAAGGTTGGACATGAAGTTGAGGGGCTAGTGTGGCTCACCAATGTTGACTGTATTGCCAGCCGCCAGTGCTTCAATCAGATAAAGAATTTGTATGTCGATATAGTCGCACCTTTTTACAGCTTGAAACTGCTACAAATAGCTGCAAATATGCTAATGGTTAATACTATTGAGTGGCCGGGCGTACAGCTGCTTAAAATTACACTTATGTTTCATGTAGATGCATTTGGCTCCGATTATTCAGCCAGTAGTAGTGCAAGAATGCTTGCACATTGTATTGTTTGCCAAATATTAAATGTAACTTGTTTACAAGTTAATTCAGTATATACGAGAAGCGGTTTGTTGTTTTTCGGAGCTTACTTGATGGTTATATTAAAAAACTAAAGTCAATAATGCTAGAACCATACGTTCATACTATTGTACCGTATTTCAATGCGCAGCTATCTTCTCTGGACATACAATTTAATTTAAACACACGAAAAGCTTTAGAGCTGCCAGCTGTAAATGCCAAAATGCTAAAAAGACTACGCATGATTAACATACTGCCAACTTTTTCATGGCAGCCATTTTACGACTCGTTTACACCTGGCAGAATTATTTTTGAAAGCATGACATATTTGGAAGTAAAATTTGTCTATTTGTTCTCAAGCAGTAACATGCAGATAAACAACACATATCAGCATGCTTCTAAGTATAAGCTGCACTTTCCAAAGCTTACCCAACTTTTACTATTTGAATGCCCGCAAACCTGCGACCTTTTGTCTGCTACATTTAACAACGCAACCCTTAATCACGCGAGCTTGGATGGCACTCCAGAGAACGTTTTGCAGTATTGCGACATTGGAAAAATAACTCGTCGTTTTGAGCTGCGCTTAACTAAACCAGTAGAAGAAACCAGCCAAGGCTTTTACAATTTAACAAACAGCGTTTTCGGGCAACGCGATGATCACAAAGCTACAATCCTTTGAATTCACAAATTTACAGGAAGATTAAACCACTCAAAGGTTTCTTGGGCTTATCTGACGTGCTTGTGTCTTGCATATTTTCCTGTTAGACTGGATGAAGTTTTAACATTAATGATCCATCTACCGTAGCTGGAGTGTTTGGAAGTATATGGGTTTCCATCTGACAGCGCCAATAGCAGCGTGGATGCAGCTAAGCAGCTGGTTGATTCACACATTGGCAGAAATAATGTTGATATATGTTTAAAACAATTTGAATTAGCACACGCTGACAGTCGGGCACCACATACTTGGACAATTGCTGTTATCCAAAGGCTGCTTACCCACCTACACATGCTCGATACGCTTATAATTCCAAAAATTTTAGTTAACAGCGCGAAGGAGTGTATCTGGGAGATGCAAGCAAAACACCTACATTTGTCGAGTATCTTTATTAAACGTTCTAAATAAATTTCTTTGGCATTTGTTAAGTTGTCAGTAAGCATTGCAGAGCTGATAAGTGCTAAAAATGTTGCCAGCTGCAGCAAGCAGTGCAAATCCCATTATCTGTGTCCATATTAATATCAAAATTAGTCGCATAAAAGCAACTACGCTTTAAATAAACTAATTCAATTGTGCAGCATATTTTGCCTCATTAATATCATGTTTTCTCCAGCCAATTTGCCCGAGGATGTTGTGCGCCTCATTATGAGCCACGAAATTTATCCAGAGTGCTTAAAGGCATACTATTCTGACAGCAAAAAAGAGTGGCACAAGATGCTTCCCTATCTCTCAATTTGCCACCGTTGGCGAGCGATTCTGGCGCCGGTTGCATACAGCCATGTCTTTATCCGCATGAATGATTTTCACAGCGGTGCTCAACTATCCGACTTAGAGTGCCTAAAAAGAGCAACAGTATACTCAAATGTTTGCTTGGTAGAACACAATGGGCTTGCGGCTGCTGCCAAAAATCTATACATTTACGTTGGTAAAGATTCAGAAAACCCTGCACTGCTTTTAAACTTGTGGGATGGGCTTTGTCTCGGCAAAGACGAGTGTCCAAACCTGTCCGAGTTCTGCAATTCTCATCAACCTACTAGCACCCTCGAGCAAGATAATCCGCATAATTCCAATGGCAAAGATGCCGCCGCTGAAGTTGCCCTTGCACTGGTGCATCGATTTCCAAACATCAGATATCTTCACGTCGACTCAGGCCGTTGTCCTCAGAGCATTTCATGGATATTGTCAGGCCTAGCATGCCACTACCTAAAACAGCTCACTCGGTTTGATTACTGCTTTGGGATATCCGGTCCCAATGCCTATGGTCTCCCAAACATAGTTGAACTGGGCATAACGCCGGCGAACGCTATCAATTCTGCAGCAATCTCTACGCTTTTCGAGTGCAATTTAGATTCACCGTGCTTGTATTTCAATCCTCAAGCAATACGGCACTTATCAATTGATATTTCCGACTCTGGTTTTGGCTGGCACATGTTCCCAACAAACTGCAATTCGAAAACTATTGTATTTGAAACCCTAGAGAAGCTCTCGTTGAGCAGCTTTGACGATGGTGTGAATTTGATTGATCTATTTATTTGCGACGGAATTGATGTGCACTTTCCTTATCTGAAAGTGTTAGAAGTCGGCGGAGTTGTGCTTACTCCTGACGCAATTGATTACCTAGCGCGGTATCCTATAAAAAGGCTGTATTGCGATGATCGGGCGCTGTGTGGTTTGCACATAGAAAATACATTCATAAACAAGTTGGATTCACTGGAACTGGGATTTTCAGCAAACGGGCGTGAAGAATACGCCGAGTATATTCACGACACTAACACGATGTTCCAGAAGACAAAGAATATCAAGCATGTGTCATTCTATACGGGTGTAAATGCGGACTTTGACTTTGTTGGTATCAGCTGGCCGTACCTTACACGCCTATATTTTTCGCCAGCCGCGGTTGTTGTTGGGCTGCTTAATGTTCTTCAGGAAATTCCAAATCTTGTGTATCTGTCTATTCACTGCGCCAAGTCCGACAGGAATTGCCTTCTGCACGAAGCCGCGTTGTTGGAATCATACTCACAAAGCCAGCTCACCACCAGGCCAACGGGGATCCAGGAATTCAAGCTGACTTCAAATGGCTCGCTCTCAGCTGCCCTATGTAGCATGGCCATTCCGCGGTTTCTAGAGCGTATGCCAAAGCTGGCCGCATTTATTTACATCAAATAAATACCTGCCTTGAGTGTTCACGTGCATGACCCAAATGCAAGATCTGCTCCGATCTGCCACTAAGATAGAGATTTCATTGAAAAAGCGGAAGCCAGCCGAATAACCTCCGCTTTTCTCTGCATATTGTATTTTTCTTATAATTGTACGAAACGGTACCATGGTACGACTGGATAGAGCTGACACCCCGCGAAAAGACAGCTTATGAGCTACTACTAACCCCGCACTCTGAAGACTTCTCCGTAGATCCGATTCATCCTGGTGCAAAATCGCCAGGGCAAGACGCGGCTAGAAAAGTGGTACGGCAGCTACACCGAGCCTGAGCGCCAAAAGCTCAAAGCTGAAGTGCACCGCACCGTGGCCTCGCGCGATCAAAAGCACCAGTCAAACTTTGTCGAGTTCCACAACCACCGGATCGTCTACCGACGCTACGCGGGCCTGTTCTTTTGCTTCTGCATTGACACAAACGACAACGAACTCTCCCTACTTGAGGCCATCCACTTGTTTGTCGAGGTGCTGGATGCGTACCATGGCAACGTGTGCGAGCTGGATCTAGTGTTCAACTTTTACTGGGTGTATACGGTGCTGGACGAGATGTTTCTGGCCGGCGAGATCCAGGAAACCAGCCGTAGTGTCATTTTGAGCCGGATGGACCAGCTGGGCGCTTTAGAATAAACCGGTGTAGTTGAAGTAACAAGTATGAAACAGACTAGTGGATGCGGGCAAGCGGATCGAGGTACAAGGCCTCTTCGTCTTCGGCAGAGTACGGCGGCTCAGTCTTGACCTGGACAAACGGATGATTGTCAGTCAGCGTGTCGTGCCAGTAGCGGTACGCCCGAGTCTCGCGCTCAGCAACCCTAGAGGCATACGACTCCAGTTGCTGCTGGTCCAGCACCGCATACAAATAGTCTGGATGGACCATCAGGCACTCGCCGCCCACTTGCCCGAAGCCAAACGACTTTAGCAATGCAGCTTTGATTCCGGGTGTGCGGATCGAGCGCGACGGGTACACTATAAACTGGCAATCCTCGAGCTCGGCGGAAATGTTGTCGGCATTGCGGTTACCGGGCACAATTCCAGTGCGGAGCATCTGCAACACGCCGTTCAGCATCCAGATCGATGCAGGGCCCTTTGGATGGCCGGTCAGGTACTTTTGGCACACCGAAAACACCACGTTGCCCGGAGTACGACCCAGGTGGCGGAACTGCCGTTCAATAATCTCGGACTCGTTCTTGTCATTGGCCTTGGTCGAAGTGCCATGGAACGAGGCCACGGCAATATCGTCTACCGTCAGCCCCCAAGCAGCCAGGGCGCTGCGCAACGGCGAAATATGCGGGTTACGCTTCCAGAAGTTGTTGCCCCATGTGTCTAGTGCCTCCTGCTGCTGGCGCTTGGCCTCGGCGTCGATAAACGCGTGCTGGTCGCTGCTTAGCAGCTCTCGTTCCTGGCAGGCCCATTCGCGTATCTGCAGCTGGCGGAGCTGCAGCTGGCGTCGGCGGTACTCGATATCCAGGATCGGTAAGGAGCTGGCTGACTTTGCGCCGGGCGCTTCACGCGCAGACGTCAGCACGCCTTTGCCCGGCGCCGGCACTGATCGCCCCTCCTTGTCTGTCGCAGTGCTTGTCATCGCCACGATGCCGTAAATCGGAGCACCTAGCTCAATTGCAGTGGCGGCCGACATGAGCGTCACAATACCGGCGCCCTCGCTCTCCATAAACCCGTTGCGCGTGGTTGTGCACGGCCGTGACATCTCGCGTGGCGTGCGGCCCTGCTCGAGCTCGCTAACTGTGCTGCTGGTTGCATTCATCTGAGCAAACTCGTAGCTGCTCTCCTCGCACAGCGCGTCGGTACCACCAGCCAGCATAATCTTGGCCTTTCCTGACTGAATTGTGTCAACCGCAACGTCAATTGACGCGACACCAGTGGCACAGGCGCCAATAGTGGTCTTAATCGGCCCTGAGGCGGACATCAGCAGCATGTTGATCCAGGCCGGCGGCGTGCTGAGGAACGTCTCCTGGTACACATCGGGCTGCTGGTCCTTGTCCTGCAGCCGCTCGGCAAACACCCGCTTTGTCGAGCGCAGGCCGCCCAGGGCCGTTCCCGTCGAGCTGCCGACCTCGGACACGTGCACGTACTTGTAAAGCTCGTATGGATCGGTGATGCCCGATCGAACCAATGCTTCGGTTGTGGCAACCAAGGCATAGCAGGTAATCGGGTCAACCTGATCGGCAATTGACCTGGGAATACCGTAACGCTCGGGGCTCCAGCCAGTGGGCAGCTGCGCGGCCACTAGCCGGTCAAACCGCAACGCCTTGGGCACCATCAGCGTCGCACCCTTGAGCAGCCGCACCTGCCACGAGCCAGCATGCTCCCATATATGGACGCGGTCACCGTTGCGCAGCTTGAACTGCTGGGCTTCATCCTCGGTGGCCTCGAACGGCTCCATGTCATGCTCGATCTGCAGCTCGCGCAGCATGGTCTTGCAGTTCGGGTCGTAGCCATCCAGCAGCTCCGGCTCAATCAGCCGAATGCCCGTGTGCTCCAGGATCTGCTTCTCGTAGCGCTGCTTGACATGCTTGTCATCTATGGGCTCCTCGGTCTTTGCGTCCACCCAGCCCGAGTACAGCTGCTTGGTCTTCAGCCGTCCGTTAAAGTGCTTGATGTAGCCCATGATCCACGCCAGCTCAATGCACCCCTCCAGTGAGAACTCGCCGAACGCCTCCATCTCCCAGCGGGTCTCAGCGTTGCCGTAGGGGCCCACCTCGCCGTAACCGGTGACTACCACCACCTGGTCCAAGTTTATCATACCCTGTAGGTGGCGCAGATGGTCAAGCTCATCGTACGATTTGATTTGAGGGAACTGGAACTTGTGGTTGGCGCGCTTGGTGACGGTGCGCAAATTGTAGACGCGCTCAACCGTATCATCGGCAACCAGCCCAAAGTCCGCAAGCGAGTCGGCCGTCACGGTCTTTAGGGTGTCGTGCATATGCGCCAGTGCCTGGTGCAGCTCAATAACGGCCTGAGTAATCTGCGGGTAATACTGGAAGCGGCCGGCCAAGTCAGCCCATATCGGCGACTGTGCAGCCATCGAGTAGGCGCGCGAATGTAGCAAACCTAGAATGTTGAACGCCATTTCTGCCGCCGAGAACGTGCGTACCCCAGTGCGCTCGACAAACTCTGCCACCACATTATTACCGCTCATTAGGCCGGTCCCACGGGTCCAGCCGATAACGGCGCCCGCCACGCTCACATACTCGCTCCACGTTGGCTCAGAGTGCCACCGATTCAACAGCGTCTCTAGCCCCAGCTTGCTCTCGGAGTAGTGCCCGTCGTAGCCAAATGAGCCGTGGTTTGGCGACAGCGGCAAAATGGCAAGCGTCGGATGCATTTTCAGCCGGCGCTGCTGCTTGCATGAGGCAATGGCACCCAGCAGCCTCATCACGTTGGTCAGCATGGCCCGATGTGACAGCTCCGACTGCGCGTCCAGTTCGGTCACGTCATGGCCGAGCTCGGGAATGGCTGCAAATGGAAGCACAAAATCGAGATCCCAATTCAGCCCTCTGTCGCTGTAGATATAGTCAACGAGGTTAGTTACGTCCTGCCGCGATGCCTGGTTAAACGGCAGAATTGTCAGCGACGATCCCCGCGAACCGTGTGTCTGATATAGATTCTGGAAGTAGCGCGTGGTTTTGGCCGAGTAGCTCGACGTTGTGGCTACCACCTGCGCGCCAGCTTCAAGCAAGCCCTTGAGCACTTCAGCACCAATCGATCCGCGTCCGCAGCCGGTGATCAGCGCCCGCCGGCCGCCGAGCGTCAGCCCGTTATCGCAGATGTCGCAAAGAATGTCGGTGTATGCGGCCGACAACTCCGAGTCATAGCTCCAGACCGCTGGGTCTGCGCCTCTGGACCGCAGGTGCACCATTGGTGGTAGCGCATCCGTCGATTGCCGGCTCGGGTAGGATCGTATCAGCCTGAGCTTCTCAAGTACTACGTCCAGCGAGCTACCAGCCTTGCTTTCCATCGTAGACGCAAGCTCGGCATCGCTGCTGCACACTGCACGGACATAATCACAAATCGAAGTCTCTCCAGATCGATTGACCTCAAAGTACTCGAGCCTGCCGCTGCCGTTAATACGCATGCGCGGAGCGCGCAGTTGCTCGGTGAACTGGTACGCCGGCGACGCATGGATGCCCAGCTCGCATTGCCGAATCAGGCTGACGCCGTACTTTGCTGCCAGCGCATGGCCAGCAGAGGGCCCCTGCTTTGCGCAGTCGACGATATAGTTTAGCACGTCGACCAGCGCGGGCGTTACTCGGTTCATCAGGCGCAGGCAGTGCGAGGACATGGTCAGGTCGATTTTGGTAACCTTCCCGCTGAGGATGTCAAAGTATAGCTGGATCAGGTCCTGGCGTGCCCAGTTCCAGAACGAGTCGTAGCGGCGCATCTTTAGCGGCGCAAACGCGGGTCGAATTCCGTCGCAGAACGCTTGGCCGTATTCGCCCAACCACACGTCTAGATCAGCCGACGCCGAGTCTGCGCTGCTGATGGCCAACGGCTGGACAATGCTAGTGCCCAGATAAGTGGCCAGAGCGTGCATGGTGCGCGTTGCCAACTGCTGCTGCGCCTTCTGCGCGCGTTCAAACGCCTCACTGTTAATTACAGCCACTGCACGAGGCGCGACAGTGCGCTGGTCCCCCGAGGGCGATGGCGGCGCTGAGGCAAAGCTAATCCCGGCCACATGCGCGTACTTTTGGGCCACTGTATCCAGCCAGCTCTTAGCACTAGCCTCTGAATCCAAACGCGCAGACGGTTCCATGGCGAGCGCAACTAGCAGCAGGGCGTGCTGGCGCAAGCTGCCCAGACCGTAAGTTGCGTGCAGGTGCTCGCAGATTGCCGATTTTGTGAATCCGCCGGGCATTTTGCTAGCAAGCATGCGCGACACCAGCGTCGTGGTTACTTTGCCCAGTGCATTGCTGGCCGGCGACAGCCCTTGGGCCAGCTCGCGCAGAGGCAGCTCCTCGGGCTTGTCGGGCATATCGCCCCCAAACTCCTTCTGCAGATCGCCGACCAGCTCGTTCTGCAGCGTCGATTTGCCGCCAACCAAGTCTTTGATAGCAGCAGTGTCGGCAACGGCCTCGAGACCAAGCTTTAGCTTGTACGCGGCCAGCGCCCGGATAATCTCGAGCGACGGAATCGGCGCGTCAGGGATTTCGGTCGGCGCTGCTTGCGTTGGGGCTTGGATAGCTGGCTGCACTTCGGGTGCTGGTTTGGCCTCCGGGCTATTTGATGGCAACGGTGCGGTTTCGGCTGTGTTGGCAGCTTCACTGTCGCTATTCTGGCTGGCGGGTACTTCAGTGAACGTCAGCGAGTCCATATCAGAGGCCGAGCACAGCACCGTCAACCGCTCTTTGAGCTTCAGCGAAGCGTACCGGGATGAGTCGAGCGTGCGGCTAAACATATTTGCCAGCACATTGCCTGGCCCAACCTCCACAACCCGCTCGACTGCCAAGTCTTCAATAATCGTGTCCTGCGTCTCGATCCAGCGCACCGGCGAAGCAAACTGGTAGCTCAGAACCTCAACCAGCAACGTATACGCTACATTCTGTTCATATTGCGGATCGAGCGCCACCTGTTGCTCGTCCAGCGACTCTAGAAGCTGGGCCAGTGGCTCTGACTGCGTCAGCTTATACACGCATTCGATGTACGCTCTTGAAATGGCAAACGGACGAGCGGTGAGGTTGGGGACATAGCGATTGCACAGCTGCTTTACTGAAACGTGCTCCGGCTTGATCTTGCTTTGCAGCAGCTTGCGGAACGACCATGTGCCTTCGCGCAGCACTGAGGAGTGGAACGGCACGTCAATCCCGGGGACTGGCGTGGTGGCACGCGTACGCGACAGCTCAAACTGCCGATCGCGGCTGTGCCGCTCGGCTGCAAGACAAACGGACTTGTGTGCCAACATAGCCAGCTCCGTATTGTCGGGCATTCCAGAGAGCTGTGACATAGACACCAGCACCAAGCTCAGGGCTTCAAGCAGTACGCGCTCGCCGGCAACCACGTACTGCGCATCGCGGATGTTGTGGTTGACAATCTCCAGCAGCCCGTCAAAGTCACTGTGCTTCTTGACAGCCGCAACTACTTCGGCCAAGTTGCCAGAAGTAAACCAGTGAGCTACTCGCGCAGGGCTGGCAGCCAGCATTGCATAGATTGAGCGGCCATCAGCATCGCGCCGAACTGCTTGTTGCATGGTCAGCCCGCGGCAAAAGCCGATATCGGCAGCAGTCTCAGGAGTCAGCACCCGCGCAACTGCACACAGCCCTGCATACTCGCCCAGCGAATGACCGGCAAACACCGAATGTTCGGGCACAACGCCGGCTTCGCGCAAATGCGCAAACTCAGCCGCCGCACAGACCAGCATAGCCGGCTGGGTGAACTGTGTCGCGAATAGCAGGCCGCGTGGCGCCGAAAAGGTGTGCGATGGCGTGTGTTCGGTAATGTCGGCAAACAACGGACGTGACACTAGCCGCTGCAAGCCTTTGCCAGCAAAATACTCATATTGCATCGCGCGGTAGGTGTCGCGCACACGCTCGCCGCACTTGCCCGCAAAGTGAACGGTCACCGTCGGCGGGTTGGTGCGCACAATATCCAGCAGCGGGATGCCGTAGGTGTCGCGCATAAACGTGTCGGCCGCATCCCACACGCGGCGCGCAGCGGCTGAGGACTGGTATAGCGCCATGCCCATGCCTTGTGAATGCGCGCCTTGTCCTGTAAATACATAAGCAGTGCGCGGTTGCTCCACTTCGGCAGCGCCCTCTAGAACTCGCTTGCCATCTGTAACCGTTTCCACCTGCACTTGCATCCGTCCGCCAACAAACCCAGTATGCTGCAGCCTGGTCTCTAGCACTGCGCCCGGCAGCACCATATCGACAAACCGCGCGTTGTAGGACACAACGCGGCTTGGGTTTCCGTTAGCCGCAACCCGTTCAAGTGTGCGCCGCGCCGCAGCGCTGGTCCACATGCCGTGCGTGATGGTGCCAGGCAAGCCTACCAAGTCAGCAAAGTGCTGACTGGTGTGTATCGGGTTGTGGTCGGTCGACACGTCCGAGTACGGCTGATTACTGCTTGGCGCTCGTGCTGTTATATCAAGAGCGGAGCCCGACATCTCGCGTCCGTCGCCTGGCAGCTGGCGCGCGCTATCAATGGACTGGCCGTGAGTCCGCAAGAATCGCATGACTGGGTTGTCAAACGCGTTTGCGCATTCAAAGTCCACATCGGCCACCTTGGTCCACGCCGACGACGTGGCACTGCGTGCCAGCACCTCGCCAAATGTGGCAATGTACGAATATACTGATGCTGACTTGAACCGGTACTGCGACCGCAGACCAAATCTGAGGATACTGCCCACACGTATGTGCTTCTCCATCTGCGGCACCAAAATGAGCCACTCTTTGGAGCGAATCAGCGCCAGCAGGGCTGAATCAGCAACCGTTAGCTCCATTGGCGGCTCGTCTGCGTTGCGGAAGTTGCTGGCGTAGTCAAGCGCTTGACCGCGGAAAAGGAAAGACGTATCCAGCGCAACAATTGGCTGTCCGTTGCGCAGGACATGGCCTCGCACCCGCATCATGCGCCCAGAGCTTCCGTCGACGACCTCGGTAATCTGCGCTCGACTCGAAAGCTGCTGGCCAGCCTGGATTGGAGGCATGCCGTCCACAATGCGAAACTCGTTTGACAGGTGCACCAAGCATGTCAGGTCGCCGTCGCACACGGGGCTCATCAGGCATTTGCACAGCGCCGGCCAGAACACGCGCATTGCATAATCCATTGGCGCAATGGGCGCAGCCGTGCTGCTATGATCCACGATGTAGTGGCTCGATGTGTTGCCAATTGTACGGCAGAACGCCTCTAAACTGCCTGCGTCAACAGAAATCGTCTCACCCTCGTATTCCGGGATGCCAACCGTCTGCGATATCACGCGCATGGCTTCATTGCTTTGCTCGAACCACACTTGCGCATAGAATTGTTTGATGCGCTCGTTGCGACCCTCCATCACCTCGTGGATCGGTGCAAACGGCGTGGTTGGCTGGTACCGGAACAGTAGCTCCAGAGTGCACGTCTGTCCACGCGGCGCCGAGTACATGTTGAGCCGGATCAGATTGTCGGCATCGATGCTGACATCCGCAACTCGTATTCCGAGATCGTCAATAGCTTTGACCGTGTGCCGGCCGTCGTCGTTCAGCTCTACCATTATATCTTGGTTTGTTTGCGGCTTTAACACGCGCTGTACCATGTTGTTGACGTAACGGCGATCTTGAACAACAATCGGGCTAGTCAGCAGGGCTCGCAGCCAGTCCGGACTGCTGTCAACCAGCGCATCAAACCGCGCGCCGGCCTCGGTTTCCTTGCTTTGCACACGGCTTGGCGTCTTGAACACACTTGATGTGGCGCCTAGGTAACCCACAGTCGGCACCCGCGACTCGTCGCCCTGGTAGTAGCGCTCCAGCAGCGCGGCAATCTGCCCGTGGTACACCCCGTCCAGGATATCTTTGACTGGCTCATTAGCCTTCTTTGCATAGCGCACGGCTACCGGGCCCTGCAGAATACACACCCGGCCCACGTCCTGGCCGGCCACCGCGTCCACGTCCTCGGCCTGCCACAGCGAGTCCTTCTTGAACCAAATGTGGAAATCCTTGTCCATCAGCGGGATGAACGGCACCGGCTTTTGGCCCGGGCGCAGGCACAGGTTGATAAAGAACTGCACATCCTCGGAGGCCAGCAGCTGCGAGTAGCACTCGGGGTAGGCATCCAGAATGGCCTGGACCGCGGCGAATGGCTGGTCGATCTGGGTGAACGACTGGAGCATCGCCGGACCGTCATCAGCCGCAAATCGTTCCTCCAGGCGCAGCAGGTAGTCGCCCACCAGGTTGCGCATGGTCACGTCAATCCACCGCGACTGGTGGGTCACATACAGCACCTCCACCAGGCGGTTAGCCACCTCGGCGTAGGTCATCTCCTCCAGATCGGCCACCGACCCGTCAGCCTTTTGGCCAAACCACGGCTTTTGGAAGTCGTCGTTGAGCCGGCGAATGATATACTCCTTCTTGGCCAGCAGCGCCGGCAGGCGCTTCTCGCGGGATAGAGCAAACACCGTGTCGTCCAGCTCCTTCCACAGCATGACGCCACGGGTAGCAATCTTGTGGATGGGCTCGCCCATTTCCGACAGCACGGTGACGATGCCGCCCGCCGGCCCCTGGTAGGTGCGCTCCCATTCCGAGTCGTCAATGCCCGGAGCGGCCACAATGGCCTCCTTGACCGCGTCCGAGGCGCCGCCTTCTTGCGCGACCATCACCCGCGAGCCAAACAGACAGCCGTCAAACGGCATGGGGGCGCAGTCAAACTTTTGGCTCCAGTCACCGGTCAGATACGGCAGGGTGTCGTCGACACCGCCAAAGCCCGAGCCAGCGACCAAGACAATATTGGGTTGCGCACGGATGGCACCGTAGGTCTCGAGAATGGGCTGGTGGAAGTCCTCGAACGAGTGGTGGCCGCCCGCTCGACCGCCGGTCCATTGTAGCAGAATCGGGAATCCGCGGTTGGCCTGGGCAATTTTGATGACTAGACGAATAGACTCGATTGAGCTGGGCTTGAGTCCAATATGACGATATCCTGCGGTCCGAACACGCTCGATAATCTCGTTACATACGTCAAACGACGGCACCCCAGCGCCAATACATAGACCATCCATCGGAATACCCTCGCGACGCATGGACAGCAGTGCTGGATACTGGATGTTCCACAAGAACGGGTTGACGTATATCGAATTCACCGTGATGCTCGATCCAGGAGCAACAAGGGCTAAAATCTTGTCAACTTTGTCGCGCAGCATCGGCTCACTGAAATGACCGCCTCCGGACAGCTCAATGTGGTAGCCGGCATTGATCACTGCGGATACAAACTCGGCGCCCACTGTTGATGGCGTCATACCGGCGACCATCACCGGTGGCCTGCCCAGCAGCCGGCTCATCGGCGTGTCGATGTGCAACTGATTGTCGCCAGCGCAGCGCACCAGGCGCGGTGCATACTTGGCTGCCCAGCTCAGCGGTGGTGCAACTGCCCGGGATTCCGGGCTGTATAGATCAGTCTTGGTGCGCAACGGGCTGCCATAGCTGTCAAACGCGCCCGCGCAAACAACCGCTACTCCGTGCCCCTCGTAGATCCGGTGGACAATTGCGCCAAATCCGCTCGTCCCGCCGGGTCCAAAGTCCACCGCATGCGTGATCCCCGGGCACTCGACAGCTGCCGGCCAGTCCACGTTGAACACCATGTTGCAGCGAAGCAGGTAGTGCGACAGATTGGGCATGCCGTAGATATCACGCCCATCCACGTACGTCTTCACCGGGCGGCGCAGTGCGTGCCCATCCAGCACCCAGTTGCGCTCGGTTGCATATTCGCATGCGCCCTGCCAGGCGTGCTCAAGCAGCGAGCAGTGGTACGGTCCGTTGATGCTCAAAAACTTTACCACCACGCGCGCCTTGCGCTGCGAATACGGAGTGCGCGTTTGGTCCAGCCCCTTTGCATCGTACTCGGTTGTCAGCAAGTCGACAAACCTGCGCATCGATGGCACAATGCCTGACACAACGTGCATGCGGGCGCTGTTGGTCAGGGATAAGTGCACTTTGCTGCCCTCGAGCTGATCCTGGTTGAAGCGGGCAATTGTCGACTCGATCTGCGCGCGGGTAAGCTTGACTATAGAGGCCATTGGCGTTGGCACAGCGCTGCTGTCACTATCAGTCGGCGGCGGCTCAACTAGCGGGTAGTCAAGCTGGGGAAAGGCACCGGTGAGAATCAGCAGGCCTAGTGCAATTTTTGCAACGCTGTAGAATGACTCCTCGTCGGTCGCTGTTGCCAGCGCAGCCGCGGACACAATTCCTTGGCTATGGCCCGTCACCCCTACAGGTAGTTCAAAAATACTGGACGAGTTAGTTGCCATTCTGTTGCACTGGCCTGCTGCCTAGCAGCACATGCACGCCTGAAATACGTACACTGGAATCCGTCCGCAAGCTCGCCTGGCGAGATACCGAGCGTTTTGTACAGCACAACCACTTGCATAAGCTGCGTCAAGCCAACAATCGGCAGGCAAACTGGAACCGAGAGCATGTATTGGTGCTCCGGCGTGTCCTCAGGCGACTTAATCCAGCGCATCACGTCGAGCCCGTACTGGTACAACGAGGCAAACCGCGGTGCCGCTGTCTCCTCCATCAGAAACTCGGACATGGCTTGAACAAAGTTCTCGACCAGCGGTCGGTACACGGCAAACACCGAGCGCGTCTCGTCCATGTAGTTATCCATTCCGCCTTGGCCGCCAAAAAAGCCCAATGCGCGGAACTCGGGGTTGGTGAACAGCGCAGGCGCGCGGGGTGCTTTCGGCTGGCCACCCCGTGCTTGGTAATACTGGTGCTGTGCCGCGTAGTACAGTTTCAGCGCGTCCTGCATCTGCTCGCTACTCATGCCCATGTCGCTCAGCACCGTGTGGATGTTGGTGTTTGAGCAGTGCTGGGCCTCGAATGCCTCAAACGCAGACACGGCAACAGCTAGATTGTGCGCCCACGCATGCTGGACAAACTCCAGTGCTTCAAGTACTGCGTCTGCCTCGGCATTGTCGGCCGGTGCGTCACTATGATCGGCTGCAGCACTGCCAGTTTGCATCAATCTCGAGTACACGGTCCGCGCAGCCTCGACTATTTCGGACGGTAGGCAAAGGCCAGCGACCGTGGCTCCGGCCAGATTTGCGCTGCGGCTGCTTTGATCCATTTGTCCGGCCATGAGTTACTTTTGCGCCTATTTAGGATATGAAGAAATTCACGCTGAGCTAAATAGAGTCGCAATAGCTGCTTAAAAGATATTCTGCATGTGTTAACCCAGAAAAATCCTATCGGCTTACTTTTTAAAAGCAACGACGGATGACGAATATACGACGTCTGGTTGACGGCAGAAATAGCGAATCCCTCAACGAGTGCCAGAGAACAAGTAGAAAAAAGGGGCAGAGGTTCGAGAGAATAGGCGAACTGAGAAAAAGGGAAAAGGAGAAAAGGCAGAATTACTGCATCTGTTGTATACTGCGGCGAACCCATGTAACCGCGACATAAGCCACCAACAGCCAGCAAGCCTCCAAATATATCCAAACAGATTGCAATTTCGTTCTTGATAAGCGCTTGGAAAGCAATGCAGTGAGGGAAAGGGAGGCCCAACGCGAAGAAAAAAAATCTCGAGGGGGGTAAATAGCCTTCTTCCGGGCTATGTGCGCCACCAGCGGATTGTGTTGGTTGTAGGATTAAGAATAGTATGTGCAAGGATGTGGTTGGTTCTTAGAACAGCGTGGTAGCCGAGTTTACACGCTGGGGTATGTTGCGTGAGAAATTTTTTTCTGTGAGAATTGGTAGAGGCTGTGGTAGCATTTTCTTTAGCAAACGGCCGGCGATTCTTCGGCTATTTGTCGCTTGGAAAGCCTCATTATCGATTTGCGCCGATATGTAGTGTTGAATGAACGAGAATTATTGAATGATGCATGGCGGCGGCTATCAAGCACAGAGCGGGGTGAGGCCAGTGTACTGAACGCAATCTTATCGACATAGCCATGCCGGCAATTATGCATCTAGGCGCATTGTTGTCGATAGTTATTGGCTAAAGGTACATACAAATAAGCTACTTTTCCTTCTTCGACTCGGGGATCAGCGCCAGCTTGGTGACCACCTTGTTCACAGCAATCATGGCCACAATGGTCAGCAGCAGCACCAGCTGGGCGACATTCATGCGCTTCTCAAACAGCACCTCCTCGGCCAGAAACTCCAGACGGCTGCCCATCTCGCCCATCTCGGACTGGGTCTTTTGCTGGTACTCTTCAAGGTCGTACAGAATGGCCCGCCACACCTCCTCGCTCAGCGCGGTCAGCGACTGCATCTGCTTGGCCGACGTGTGGTTGAGCTGGTCGATGGCCAGCTTCATGGTCTCGAGGTTGTTCATCTCGACCTGCTGCAGCACCAGGTTAAAGATCATATGCTGCTCTTCCAGGTAGTGGTAGGCCAGGGTCACGTTGCGCTCGACACGCGACAGGCGCCGCATGATGGTTTTGAAGATGCTCTCCTGCCCGCGCTGCGTGCGGTTGGCAGGGCCGTGGGGGCCGCGGGTCGGCGCTTCGTCGGCGGCTGCTTGGCTGCGGCCGTCGTTTTTGCGGGCAACCTGCGCTGCGCCGTCCGCTGCAGCAGACACGCCAGGAAGCGGCGTGGCCATGCTCTGAGCATCTTCCTCCTCTTCGTAATCGTCGTCGTCGTCATCTTCATCATCACCGTACGCGCGGTCGTCGTTGTCATCAGCAACATCAACCTGGCCACTCTGATCCCACGGCAGATCAGGGACCCGCGGCATGGGCGCGGCTCTGGACGCGGGCGTGGGCTCGCTCCGGTCGCGCACCTGGTATTCGTTGACCAGGCCCTGCATGTCCTGCAGATAGGCCTTTGCCGGCGACACCGAGCCGGCAATGCGCAGCGGCTGCTTCTGCTGGTAGTACGGCAGGCGCAGCGGATAGCGCGGAATGCCTGCCAGCGTGTCCACGGTCAGCGTGGCAGGCTCCAGCAAATCCTCCTCTTCCTCCTCCTTCCGGTACTGCTCCATTTGCGTGGCGCCGTAGGCCTTGAACACGGTCAGCGGGCAGTAGAACTCGCGGCCGTAGTGGGAGGCAAACTCGATCTTGATGTATTTGGCCCAGATCTTGGGATCTTCGACCGGGAACACCTGGGCATCGCGCGAGTTGTAGGCCTGAAAATGGCCAATCTGCGTCCAGCGACCATCCTTGGGCGGATAGCGGTCGCTTACATAGACTATCAGGTCCTTGAAGGTGCTCGAGAAAAACTCATAGTTGCCCAGCACGAACGTGTCCAGAAGAATGTCGTCGCACAGCTCGATCACGACGTGCTTGTTGCGCGCCGAGCACTCGTTCAGCATGTACTGGTCCTTTTTGCTGTTCAAAATCGCGGTCAGCCCGCGCGCCTCGCGGTTCGCCTTCAGCACTACGGCGGCGCAGTCGGCCGACGCGTAATTGAAGCGGTCTTTCAGCGACTTGGCGTCCCGTCGGTGCCGCTCGGCCGCCGCGCTAGGCGACGGCGCTGGCGGCGGCTCGGTGGATGCAAATGCCCCCTCATCGGCAAGCGTCGCCGTGTGCGTGGGCAGTGCCGTGTATCGCGTTGCCAGCTGGTGCGAGTTAGTGGTGGTCGGCCGGCATTGGCTCTCGCTGCTGGACAGCTCAAACGCGTAGTGTCTATGGGCATCTGAAACACCAAACTGCGGTGTCTCTGATGCGGCGACCGACTTGGAACTACACCTAGCCGTGGCGGCATCTGAATTCCCGGGCGACTGGGATGCGGCAGTCTGTGCGTCGAGCGCCGCCGAGTGGGCAATAATGCAAGCAAGTGCCAACCATTTGTGCCAACGAAGCATATCCTTAGCAGCAGGTCTGGCGCATAGCAGGTGTGTATGGAATAGTACAAGTATGAGAGCAAAAAAAAGCGGCGGATAGACAAGACAAACCCGGAAACCAAAGAAAAAATAGCGTTCAGGTGTAGTTTCCAATCGCGAGAATGTCGCGAGTGATCTAATCGCACAGCTCTGATCCGCCACAATAAAAATTGCATCATTGCTCTATCGCGCACACTGCGCAGCTTGCTTCCTACTTTTACCATATTTTATCGGGTGTAATATACGTTTTGCTGCTATTCAGAGCCAAATGACACAACTAAAGCTTGCGGCTGAGCTTGTGGGTACGTCGGGAGCACAGGCAACGCACCTGCCCTACTCTGCAACACTCCCCATTTTGGCTGAATCGCATGCCTCACTGTAGGACACGAAGACCGCGTGTGGCAGGTGTCCTGGGACGCCAGCGGCACCCGGCTTGCCAGCTGCTCGAGCGACAAGTCGGCGCGCATATGGGCGCCGATCTCGCCGGACAAGTTCTTTAGCGGCGACTACGTGACCTCGCCAATGGACGTGGACGGCGAGGACCGGCGGACCAGCCCGTCGTGGCAGTGCGTCGAAACCATCGACAACGCGCACAAGCGCACAGTGCGCGCGGTGGCATTTGAGCCGACGCGGAGCCGGGCGCTGGCCACGGCGAGCTTCGACGGGACCACGGCGATCTGGGACCGGGAGCCCGGCAGCGACGCGCACGAGTGCGTGGCGACGCTGGAGGGCCACGAGAACGAGGCCAAGAGCGTGGCGTGGAGCCCGGGCGGGCAGCTGCTGGCGACGTGCGGGCGCGACAAGAGCGTGTGGATCTGGGAGGCCAACGGCGAGGGCGACTTTGACTGCATCAGCGTGCTGATGGAGCACGCGCAGGACGTCAAGCTGGTGGCGTGGCACCCGCGGGACGATCTGCTGGCGTCGTTCTCGTACGACAACACCATCCGCATCTGGAAGGAGGACGACGACGACTGGTACTCGGCAGCCACGATTGGCGGCCACCAGTCGACCGTGTGGGCGGGCGACTTTAGCGCCGACGGCCGCTATCTGGCGTCGGTCAGCGACGACCGCACCGTGCGCGTGTGGGCGCAGCGCGCGAGCGGCGGCGAGGAGGGCGCGGCCAGCGCCGGGTTCTACTACCGCCCGGATCTCGCGTACGAGTGCGTGGCCGTGGTGCCGGACTCGGTGCACGCGCGGGCGATCTACTCGGTGTCGTGGTGCGCGCCGGCCGCCGACGCCGCGCCCGGCGCGCTGGGCTACCTGGCTACGGGCGGCGGCGACAACACCGTGCGCGTGTTCAGGGCGACCGAGGCCGCGGGCGGCTCTATCGACGTGGCGCTGGAGGTCGCCCAGGCGGACGCGCACGGGCTCAGCGACATCAACTGCGTAAAGTGGAATCCCGTGCATCCAGGCTGGCTGGCGACCTGCGGCGACGACGGCGTCATCCGGATCTGGCATTTGGAGCCCTGAACTGAAGTGGTGGCACATTTGGTCACATTGAAACGAAACTGCAATAAAATCCTAGAATACACAAGCTACTCGTACAAAACGATATTGGCAGGAGATTTGTCCTTTTTTTGGTATGGGGGGAGCCTGAGGGAAGTTCTTCACTTGGCCTCGGAGCCGTAGTCTGGGTGGAGCAGGTCCTGGATCTGCTTGGCAAACTCCTCGTTGACGGCCTTGGACCGGCCCGGATGCGCGCCGGTCGTGGGCACCTCGGCGTCGACGTTGAACGACTCGGAGGCAATCATCTCCTTCTCGTCTTCGAGGAACTCCTTCGAGGCCGCGCGGTCGCGCGCCTGCAGGAACTTGTGCAGCTCGATGGGGTCGATGTGCTCGGTCTCGACGTCGATGCTGGTGTTGGTGTGCAGACGCCGGAGCATCGGCACCATGGCCGGCCGCAGACGCAGCGCCATCTGCCGCAGGGGCGCTCTTCTGATGATAAGCGACATGCGCCAAAGCGAACTCATTTGCTGGGAGGGAAGAAGATATTCAGCGTACACTTGATAGTTGAGTCTTTGCCGCCTTAAGAACACTTGGATGGAAACACTAAAGATAGAGAGAACTTTTTTTATTTCTGGTGGATAAGTATAAACCGCTTTCCGAAGAGAAAAGGAGGAATGTCGGGTGGGAGGTCGGGCCGCGGCCTTTTTATTTACTTGTCAATAGAGAG
>JANBSD010000052.1:0-22058 GCA_027578495.1 Coemansia sp. RSA 2610
TAGCAATATGATGTGTTGATTTGCTGAGTTAAAGTATGGTATGGGTTCTATTAAAAGCCAAACTCATTGAAAACACTTTGTTGCTTTTATAGCTGGCGATTAGAATTACTTTGGGATTCAAACTTGCCCCAATGCTCACTCAATCTGGCTTTGTGCGCATTCAATTATATGTATAGAATGCAAATATATATTGTTGAAATATTAACAATCATGTTATTCCATGCATAAACTGTGAGCATTCAAACTTTATTGACTTTATTTTCTTCAATAGAGTGGCTGCTGCAAGTAATTCTATTATCAAATTGCCAATAGCTATATTTTTAATAATGCATATATAGTTATTTAAAATATAAACTCTCTGAATAATGTAGCTCAACACAAGTACTGTGATTTAAAGCTTGTAATTATAATAAATTGTAATAGTTAGCCTTGCTATTTCAAATGCTGAGTTGCCCACCCTGGCTAATACGTTGCAACCAAATGTTTTTAATTCAAGTATGATTTAATTGAGTTACACTCGCTAAGCGGGGCATTATCAAGTATCAAATCAGGCATAATTTCGTTACCTCTTTGTTGGTAAAACTTTATAATTAAGGCAATTTGAGCTCCTGACAAACCACAAAGGTGATCAGCAAGTGTATTATTGGTTAAAGCCATGATATTAAAACCTGTTGCGCTTAAAAGTGACAAATGTTCATTAGTACTGAGCCCTTTTAGGTGCTCATCGGTATCAGTAAAATTGCTAGCATCTGCCATTGTGAAGTAATACAAAAAAGTTGAATAGAATAAGTAGCACTTGGAAGCTGGCCAAAGCCACTGGTATTTATAGATTTTAAAAGCTTTTTACCAACTACCATTTTAATTTATAAACAGTCTTGGCATTCTTGGCATTTTTGGACCAAGCAATGTAAAAAAATGCAGGCTTGGCATTCTTTGCATTTCTTTGATCAAATGGTGCCAAAAGGCAACTAATCAGACCTTGTTTTCGAATTAAAATTAAATACATCTTCGCATGCATGGCATTGTTATAGCAAGCAGAGCACAAAAAAATTATAGACATTCTTTGCCCATTTGCAGAGCTAAACTAAATTAGGCTTGAATTTAGGGGCTGAGGATTACTATTAAGTGAAGTTATTAATTACAGGTTATGCATGAAATTTATAATTTTAGTCTGAGCAGTTTACTAACAGTAATTGTCATTCATCTGTAGGCTTTGCCAGCATTAATACAGCCATGTAAAAAAACCACTCTAACCACTCTGCACTTACAATATGCAGAGCTAAAAAATTTAATAGATTATTTCACTATCCATTGAGTTTGCAAAATGTCTTTATCTTGGCTGAGCCCCCTGCTCAGGGCTAATGCAATTACGTAAAACTCACTCACATTAATATAACTTTCAATGCAATTATGGTGGCCAAAACCCCTAGTTAGGAGCTGGGGGCAACCATTACTCTATCTGGCTTTGGGATTAGCTGATAGTTGGCACGGCATCTTCAACTAATTTGTTATTTGGTTATAAAGTTATTAATACCAGATTAGCCACAGAGCTGTCACTGCACACTCCTACTGAGCTATAACTCGTTATGTATTTGCAGCAGCTAGGCCACAAAGGTTACCACGTGATAACAATAAATTGTAATGAATTCCAGCAGTAGAGAGTCCGATTAAAAGCAGTCTGTGAATAACTGCTACCTGGCAGTAATTCTAGCCAGCCACTAGTAAAATATGGTGTTGTTAGGTTAGAGGCTTTGTAGTTAAATGTTATGGTTAACCCAACAAAAACTGCTTAAAGTGACAAGTGAGTTAAGCAGTTATAATAAATTTATAAACGCAATTGAGTAAAATTGACATCCAGTAGAACGATCAGATTTGAATGAAATGCCAAAATAAATGATTAACAAACCATGTTTTACGTTAAAGTACATTGGGGCATTTAAACTAAATCAGGTACTAGTAAATATTTACAGCCAAGCACTAGTTATTTATGCACAATTCGTAATTGGTTTGTCAAAAACACACAAATTATTTTATTGACAATTTTGAATTTGTAAAAAATAATAACCATAACAAGTGTCGTTGGCTAATTGGCCTTTTAAAGTTTCTTGCAATTCTCGTGTGAGCAAAATGGTAATTCAATACATGCACAATTTTAAGACTGTTTTCTTAAACGGCACCTGGGGTGTCATAGTGTGCTCTGTTTATTGCAATAATATAATTAATAATTGTAAGTGTTGTACTGTTTTGCTGGATAAAATATGGAGTGTTTTTTTGTTCACTTACCAAAAAAGCCAGTTGGAAAATTTTATCCGGCCGCTAAAATTGCTTTGAAACTTAAATTACTCTTGTTACAAGTCGGCACGTACGGGCTCGGCCAAGGTTAGTGTACTTTAACACAGGTACTGGCTCCTGTGTTCGGCGCAATGTGACGCCTTTATAATAAGAAATAATTGGAGATTTTTCACTATAGAAAAGTTACAAAAATGGCTA
This sequence comes from Coemansia sp. RSA 2610, assembly GCA_027578495.1. Taxonomy (NCBI): domain Eukaryota; kingdom Fungi; phylum Kickxellomycota; class Kickxellomycetes; order Kickxellales; family Kickxellaceae; genus Coemansia; species Coemansia sp. RSA 2610. Next base: position 2,491 of record JANBSD010000052.1, read on the forward strand.
CGTCGGGCATTCAATTTATATGTAGTTTCTGAGCGTTTGAAGTGTTACGTCGGGTGTTACTTACAAGCGGAAACGCGGGTCAGAAGCAGGCAGCACAATAAAGGGGCCGGCACCGTCGTTTGGGAAGAACAGCCTCGATAATAATAATCCGTTCGCGGGCGCGTAATCGTCAATTATCAATGATTATGGGCTCAGGTCACATGATTGCGTCGGGTCCGCCCGGCGGTACCGTCCGAGTACGGGTAACCCGGGGGGGTTCCGTCCCCCTCGGCGGTCCCGCAACACTTTTATATTTAATTTGTATCTCTTTTTGCGCATTTAATTGTTTTATTAATAGCAACTGTATGTTACTATAATAATAACAGTAACGTAGTTTTATACACATGCTTAAAATTTTTTAATCAGTTAAACATGCGTAATACAATTTAGCAGTTTAAAATACAATATTAGTGTATACCAACATCTATAATATGTAATTTGACTTATAAAAGCTTTTTTGCTGTATTATTCAATACTTTAATGGTCAACTAAATTGATGTAAAAAGCTATTTCAAGCATTACACATAACCATTTGTAAGTATGTAAGCAAGCTAATTTAAAAATTATTTTAATATTCCATTTACAATGTGTTAGAAATGATGGTAGCGGATACTCCTACATTGCTGTTAAAGTACTATTCTGAATATATTGAAACCCCGAGAAGGGATCAACCTCGGAACCCAAGAATCAATCTCCTAAATAAAATCCAGAATAGATCAGCTCAGTAAGCCGAGTCAGGAAATTCTAACACAATGTGTAGATGCTCTCAAGCAATAAAGTTTTATATTAATTAATTTTCAAAATTTACCCACCGTTGGCGTTCACAGCTTCAACAATAGCATCAGCTTTATCTTTGTTTTTGGTATCATATATACTAATAATGTAAGCTCTGTACATTAAAGGAAGCTTTGCAATTTGAGCAGCAGTTAAATAATCAGCAGCTTCTTCGATTTCCATGTTAAGCTCATTGAGAATCTGATTAAGGCAATCACCAGTGGGATTATCAGTGTATCTTTTAAATGCTTTAGAGATTCTAGTGTCTGTCATGATTGAATTTATAATTGCGGATAACAGAACAAATATCCCATGAAAAATGGCCTAGCCTACTGATATTTATAGGTAACAAGTTATCTTGCCAATTGTAATTGTGCCAGAGTCTTTAACAATGTGAATTTTTTATTTCTTGCATAATTCTTGGCATTCTTTGAATCAAACAGCATAAAAAGCAATTAAAATTCTTTGCCAGTTTGCAGCGCGAAGAAAGCAGGCTTGGCGTTCTTGGCATTCCTTTGGCCATATAGTGCCAAAAGACAACCAATCCGTCTTTGTTTTTGTGGTAAAATTAAAAGCGTCTTGGCATGCTTGGCATTTCTTTAGAAGAATTTGTTAAAGAAGTAATAAGCTTCCTTGACTAATTTGCAGCGCCAAGTAAGTAGGCTTGGCATTAGAAAATTTTAATTATTTACAGCTTAATTACTTGACAATTAACAATTAAATTAACTGCTAGAACGATGTACGTAGTTTTTCTTAAATTGCGTTGTATTAATATTATATCCTTATCGGCCATTATCCGATGCAAATTTTAACAAGAACTGATAACCATATTTAAATACTCATTTTGCTCAAATTATCTTTTTTTTTTCTAAAAGCCTGTGGCAAATGTGACAATCCGAGTACTATGTCTAAGTTTACGATTAAGCTAGTAGGCGTTTTTGAATAACTTGGAGTGTGAGAATAAACTAAAGCAATAACCTAAATGGTTAAAAATAGAGGCGAATCATAAGCTTAGAGTTATTATCAACTACCAGATCACAAATAGCTTCCAATATATGTGCATCACCTTTAGATAATCTTTAAAAATGTATACCTTTTTGTACCTTTGAAAGTTTGCTTGCAAACGCAAAACAATTTGTATCGAAATTCAATTTATAAGTTAAAAGATTGACATCCTGAATTGCGTAAACTAAAGCTTAAACATTGTGTCTCGACATGCCGCAAAAAAGTGAAACCTAACAACGGTTTTATAATAGCAAGACATTTAATAAATTTTTAAACTATTGTTGCGAGGCCCCCGAGGGGGGGCGAGCTACCCACCGATTCCCGGGTGGCTACCCTGTGCCCATAATAATCGGATGCCTTTGGAATAATTTCCGATTCCTTTGTGGGCATAGTAAGTATCTGTACCCACGCACAGATACTGGTTGAAAAATAGTTTGCCCAGATTTGACCACCCACTGCTACCGAGAGTATAAAACCAGCAGCTATTCCCTTAGTTGTTTATGAGTTTTCCTTGTCTAAAAACACATTGTTCTTCCTGTTTATAAGCGCAACTTGCCTGTTTATACTTTTTGGAATTCCGCCATTCGACGCTGATTGCGGGGCACCGTCCAGGTCAAGTGACCGACGGTCCCGGGCTCCGCGTCCCCCGACGAAGCACAGCAACTTTGCAACACTATTAGTGTGGCCTAGTGTTTTAATTGTGGCAAACTTGTTATATTGGTAATTACGTAACTTCAAAAATTATGATAATTTATATTTATCAATTGCTTACACATTAACTTTATTTATTTGCTACCGCAAGGGTGTCACCCAATGTTGGTACTATTATCTTGGAATTGAAAACCTAATGTAAAATTTACTGATCTTATTTTAACTAATATATTTATTGCTTGAAAGCGTAGTTAAAATATAATTTGACATTTAGGTAAGCGTTAATATATATTTATTCGAGCTACCAAATCTGGTGAACCGACTATGCTTATTTGCTTTTAAAAACTGTAGCTTAATAATGGGTTTAAAACATTGCTGCAACTTTGTTTGTTTTATAACTAATAAAGTATTGTTTTGTATAAATATCTTAATATAGGCCACGTTCTGGTATAGTTATTCCGTAGGCTTTCAAATGACTAGCTATTAATTTTTTTGTTATTTCAGGGTTATCCACATAGAGCTTGTTAACCATATTTTTGTTATTCTTATTGTAGTATATTGATATAATGTGCGCTATCTGTTCAACTTGCATGTTTACAGTATGCTGAACAAATGTATCTAAAGTAACTTTAGTAATGTCGATGCCTATCATGGTTTTCAATTCCGCACAATTATTATGGTCTACGCCTTGCTGGTGAATATTTTCCATTTTTATGCTGTTTTTACTAGTTTTCTAAATTGTGGTTATAAATAATTGAATTATAAATGGTACGCGTAAAACTGGTAAAAAACAGTATATATAGGGGATTGCTTTATTTTTTGGATGAGTTAGCTCGAAATGGGTTTTGTAAAATGTTCAGCAATGCATGGCTTCTATTTATCTGCTTTGCTAACAAGAAAATTATCCATCTTATGCGGTTAAAATAATTTTAGCGTTTTTGGTGTCTGTGGTGTCTTGGCATTCTTGGCGTTTTTTACATTAAAAAACCTTTATTGGTATTTCTTTTTAGCTAAATTAATTTTGGCTTGGCGCTCTTGGCGCTCTTGGCATTCTTGGCATTCTTGGCAATCTTGGCATTCTTGGCAATCTTGGCATTCTTGGCAATTTTGGCAATTTTGGCTGTCTTTATAATTTTCCTTTTAAATGTTTATGTCCATTTACCGAGGCTACTGCTGTTATAAAAGGGCTTGATCTTTGCATTTATTACAAAGGGCAGGGCTGGTCTGCGTTATTACCAAATCACTGCCTAAAATAATTAATTGCGTAATCTACTGGCTTTTAAATTTTCCCTGTGTTGCGGCAGCACCGGTAGGTACAGTATTAAGGCTTAAACCCGTTATGTCTGCGTATGTGCATAAACTAAACGTTGAGTCTAGAACCTCTGGTGGTATCCATGCATTGCACGTATTGTTAGCTGATTATTAAGCCTGGAAGCTTCAACGCAATAAAAATCCAGTTTGTGCCAGAACTATGTAATCTACAACACGTTTAAATGCCAACATAACAACGGCAAAAGCAAGTGACGCCTTCATGACTGCGGCAGCGGCAGCCGCTGCTACATATAATAATAAATTTTTATTTATTTTATTCCTCAAGGAATATTTTCTATTAAATTAGCCGTTATGTTAGTATATGTTTATGGTAATAATAAAACATGCCAACACTGACATTGTCGTTTTTTGTTACAATTACCAAAATAGTTGGTGCAAATGGTATTTAACTAACTTGTGGAAATGATTATTTAAATTTTTGTGTTATACTTTCATACAATCGAAATAGTTGGTTAGTTAATACTTGGCTCTATACTTTGGAAAGCGTTTACCTAAGGCGTTGAATGTAGTTTTTTGTTTACAACTAGACTTAATATATAATGATGCTTTTTAACTCCGGTTGTTAATTAAATTTTTTATTGACACTGAAAACAGGTGTGCATGAGCTGGCATACTCAAGTTGCAGAGAAAGTAATTAAATTAATTATCAATATAGTATGTAACGCCTAGTGCACTTAGCACGTTTTAATAGACTTTATAAAATGGCTAGCAAACACTTGTAGATTTAGCTGCAACATGCAAATTAATACTAATACTTACCCAAAATGCAGATGTTGTAATAGCATCCATAAGCGCTGTACCAAACATAACCTCTGCTGACGGCAAGTGCGCGCTAGTTAATTACTGCGTCCAATTTTAATGAAATTAATGCAACGCAGGTATTGCTTAGATATTAAGCTTGTGAATAGTTTAAATCCAGTGTAAAATACCAGCATGCATCAAAAAAATAACACTAATTGTATAAATACTAATTAACTTAACGGCTGTGTCACAAAACATTATTGTGGTTACAGCCCTGGCCGTGGCTAAAAATAATAATTTGTCTGTTTTATTTCTTATCTAAAAACATTTATTTTTTGATAAACCTGAACCTACTATTATGCATTACGTAGTAGACAAGGAATCACGTAAGCAATGTAACCAATAGCGCTACTTACCAGCACCTTTAATTGGTATATGAAAATAACAGTCTAACTAAGTGTTTTATTTCAAAATATTGATTAACGGTTTAGCAGCCTTTACATAGCATGTTTAAATTTAATTCACAAATATACGTTAATAACGCAATTTGGCATGCAAAAAAAATTTATTAAAATGTATTTATGTCCTCAATGTGTGTGAGCAAATATAAATAAACAGATTATATGAATTTATTACATTTAAATTCATAAACGTAGTGATAACAAACATCACTTGTTTATTGGATAACCCATGCACGTATCATAGTGCGATTTTAGTTGCTGCATAGTGTAGACATAGATGCCACAGTACTCGCACTTAAACTCGGCGGCAGGGTTAATTGTGCTGCAAATCATGGTTTGCGAAAAATAAAGAGAATGTTGGCTAAACCCTACACCATGTTTTTAAGGCAGCTTCAGCTAATATTTATATAACGTTAGGGATAGGTGGCGCTTAGATATTTTATTAACAATATAGTATGATATACTGTAAAATGGTAGATAGACAAATGGATGGATAGATAGATATATAAATAAATAGATGGATATATGTGCACATAATGCGTTTTTACAACAGTATTCACGCTGTGTGTAATTAGTAAAAATGAAAGAGAATTAATTGTTTTAATTACATGCTTGCAGTGCAATATTTTCAAACGTGTACTAAAACGGGGTTTATTGAACTGCTAGTTATTTACCATCTCAAACTAATTATAACAGTTAGCTTGCCAAAATAGCAAAACAAATATACCGTTTAACAATAATTTATTTCACAGTCATTGTCTGATTAGCTCAACTCAAATAATGCATTGTGAATTTATTAAAATGCTAGAATGTTTGAGTATAAAGCAAATTTTTAACAATCAATGCTTTACAAATCTAATCTTAAAACTAAAAAACTAGCAGGCAAAGCTAAACAGTTAGTTAATTGCAGCCAGAACAGCCGGGGCAATTGCCGCTTGAAACAAAACGTTGAGGGGGCTGTTGCATATACTGAGGTCCAGGGTTGCGCCTTTCAAATCGTGGGGCTGAAATACAGTGCGGGCACGGGCATCCTCCATTTACTGACAGAGGCGGAGGCGGTGCTGGAGTGCAGTGCGGGCATGGGCAGTTGCCAGCAGGTGCCGGAGTAAAGCTAGTGTTCTTGGTATGGTTAATCTGCATGTTGACAAAGTGTGAGTGAATGTGATGGTGGAACAAATAATGACCCAGACAAACGTTTGCTATTTATATGTTGCTAACATTGCAAGCTCAGCAAATGTCAAACTAGTGTTTAATATTTTTATGCTGTAACAAACATAATGCTAATTGTATTATTAAACTATTTACTTTTATAGCAACAAAATGATTTAAACTAACAACTCTACTATAATAAATTAATTGTTTATAATAAATATTTTAAATTAATTAACAATTATAGTATTATGCAATAAACAATATCGAATATGACAACATTTTAAACGTAATTTAAATTTTACATTTAACTAAAACTATATAGTTTTTACATACAAAATAAACATATTGTGCACACGACGGAATTGGGCGTGTCCGTCTAGTTTTTTAGCGTTACTATTTGGACAATTATAGATTGCTTGTAGACCGAGCTATGTAACGCAAAATCATGGACAACATGCTATAAGCCTAGGCGCAGACTCATGTACTATTATGCATTCCGTATCCCGTGTTCTTTGTGTTGTGCTGCGCCAAGGTGGGCATTGCCAGGTGAGGACTATAACGAATATTTATTTTAAAGCTAAAGAAAAAGAAAACCGCTCATTGGCTAAGCCGCAAGCTCTGATTATCTCAACCCGCGCGTTAGAACCATGGTTCGCTTTACCTCGCGAGCTGAGCCAGTTACCACAATAGTAAGTGCCTTAGCAATATTTTTGGCGCGACCACAACAGACGCCGTCGGCAAGACGGCCTTACAAGTTGTAGTACCGGTTGATGTGGTAACAGGTCCTTGACAGACAACGGCGGCGGTGGGCGCGGTGGCAAATCGACGCAACGCTCATTACTAAGTTGGCCACCTACGGTACGGTTTGCCCTCACAAGTGGGATACAAGTCCAGGTCTTCGGCAGACAGTAGTGCCGGCGAGTGCAGAGAAAATCAACGCATAATATATTTATGAGCTATCCGGCGGGCACTGTGTGATTTTACTGAAATGGCATGGTAATACCGGTTCTTTCAAGAGCTCCAATGTGGGTTGCAGCGCTTTGCCTGGCATAGCAAAATGGTCCGAATCCTGCCGGGCTGCTCGTCGTCAGTCGTGCATTGCTGCGCTTTCTTATGGCTTATTAATATCATTGAAAAGTCAGGTATCCCTGTGTTATTTCGGCCCGGCAAACTCATGCCAAATCTGCTGGCGAGCTCGTAAAATTGTTGTGTGTCGATTTGCTCTGTTCTCGTCTGTGCTGTTGTCCGTCGGGATAGAGATCGGTACTGCATTCATTTGCTACCACGCCCGCTGGCGCCATGATCCGCCGAGGACTGAATTTAGGTTGCATCGATTTGCTATTGCGCCTGCCAGCACCATGGTCTGTCGAGAACCCGCGCACTGCGCCCACTGGTGCCATTATTTGAAGACCTGCCGTTCTTCTATTCCGCTTGCCAGCGGTCCTGGCTTGTCATGGGCGTAACTGTATTTCTACCCCGCCTCTCAGCAACACCCGCAGCTGCGGCCGCTCTGCACAATCTCTACTAGCCTTCCTGCTCTGCGCGTTGTAAGCCTTAAGATGACTAGCGGTCCGTCATAAATCGCTTCGAAATTTGCACCAATCAGCCCAATTCGGCTGGTGAATTGGTTTCTTAAGAGTGTAATAAATTGGCCATAATCGTCATCCGGCGTTTGCAGGCAGCTTTTCGGGCCGTCGTAGCTTAGTCAGATAGATCAAACTGCCTATTTAGCTCGATCCAATAGTGGGCAATCCATTCAGAATAATGCGGCCGCCGATGTGATTGGTTACACTAAGAACTTGGGCCGTATAACCGCGCATAGGCCTGCATCAGAGCTTAAGGCCGCGTTTTTCAGTTCATGTCATATAACTCAGCCCACAGGCAACCGAGGGTTTCCCAACAGATATTGCTGAAACCGGACAAGCGCACTTGATCCCGTCACAAACCCAGTTTGTTGGCACGGCGGCTGTCTGATAAATCCGACCTCTCCTTTTTGATTGCGTTGGTACTGGCTATGCGCATTCTTGTTAACTTTGATTAAGATTCCGATTCCGGAGTCTTTTATGTCATGACGCATTTCTTATACAATTATATATTGTTGCTTAACGAAATTAGTTAAATGGATTATTATTTTGGTCGCATCCAAATTCGTGTTGAGTGCAAACTGCGATGCCGTAAAATTGTTTACCGCAATACATGCAACTGTATAATTCAAGGCAAGGCATGTGCAGTATTTAAAACAACGTATGTAATGATCAACTTTTTTGAATATTATAAGGTCGAGCCATGGTGTTGTCGTATTTATAATAAAAATTTAATGTGTAAGAACAATACTTTATTGCAAAAATTATATTACAATTTGACAACAGGTTCATAATTAGCCCATTCACTGTAAAATTCTATAATTAGCCTGTGCTCGTTCAAAGTGAATAAACTGATATTTGCGTGTAAAAAATTTGCTTTGGCCACTTCTGTTCATTATGTGCTGAATCTATTATCTGTCAGTAATGCGTATGTATTGGCTGTTATACTACTTGTAAAAGTTGTATTTCAATTTATGATAATCATCCAAATTTTATTTTACGCATTGAATTCTGTGTGATAAGGCTTCTGTTTTAGTTTGAAACGTACTGCCGCATTTGGTGCACTTGTAGAGGGTGTCGGGACCTTTAATGAGTACAAAAATTGCCATTTGCGTGGAATGGGAAAAAACCTGGTGATGTCAAAAATTATACTTGAATTTAAATGCTATATATAATAAAAATGTAAATAGACAAGTTTATTATGCATGTCATATGTTACATTTTCCGAATAGACTGATAATTGTAAAATAACAAGTTGTATTTGATAACTACAAAGTAAAGCATATAAACTGTTGCGCATGCATTTGATGTTTACTTGTCAAATTTATAATTTGAATAAGTTGTCTGTGTTAAATTTTTATTGTGCATGTAAATTGTTTATAGAATTTAGTTTTTCGCAATTGTATAATAAATAATAAACGCGAATTGCAATTTTCAATTTTTTTAGGTGTTTTCAGAATTTAATATCTAGATTTAATGCGTGGAACTCAACCTAATTAAAAAACTGTCAGTCAGCATTACCATAAAAATTACTTGAACAGCAAATCCGTAAAAAACGATGGAACTGGGGTGCCGTCAGCAGGCGTGCCAGTGTTGCAGACTCTCCATGCTCCAGCTGTAGAAGGAGCACCTGGCTGTTGCATAGGCGCCGGCCTTGCATGTGAAGGTGCAGAATGCATTCCAGCAGGGTTGCCTGCTCTCGAGTGCCCCATACCATGATGACCTGCACCAGGATTTGCCATGCTTGGGTAACCTTGGCCAGGGTGGCTCATGCCGTGGTGGCCATTTCCAGGATTACCTGCTCCCGCATGACCCATACCCGCGTGCCCCATACCAGATGGAGCATATCCAGAATGCCCCATGCCGTGGTGGCCATTTCCAGAGTAGTGTGAACCGTTGAATGTCATTGCTTGCTAAAGAAGTGTTGATCTGTAAGCTATGCTAGTAGTGTGGTTTAATGGTAGATATAAAGTTTGTAATATTGCAGGGCACATGTATTACCTTTTTATATCTTTGCAGGGGTGCCGTGCTGCCATACTATAACACTGTTCTGTTAAGTATGCTTTATCTGACCTTCAATTGATAAATGGTTATTCAGTCAAAAATGCGTTTACATTGATTACAATGTAACAAAAAATAGTTAGAGTGTTTATAGTTTGCATAGCAAGTCATCAAAAATGTAATTTGAAGTTATAGTTTTAATAGATAAAAATTTTATAAGCGCAATTAATTATATTAGTCCTTTAGTCCTTAACAAATTTTTAATTAGTTTGTAAAAATTACGGGCCGCAGCTTACACAAATTCTTTGTATTAAAAAGCCAGCCCAATTCTTTGGCCATGGCCGCAGCAAAGCCCTTTGTTAATTTTTAAATTTTCTTTGGCGCAGAGAATACCGCAGCACTGTCAAAACGACTATAGTCGTTAATTGCAAGCACTTATAACAACCTGTGGCAGCTTTTTTTAAATATTCTTACATTTATTTTTTGACAATAATTTACACTTTTATTTTTCTAGCAGGCCCAATTGCTTATCTTGCACCTATTATGTATTCCCGAGTTCTACGACAAGTAAACTTACTTGTGTGTGCTTTATCAGTAGCAAACTGTGTAATGCTTTCCACTGAATCTAATTCTTACTTTAGAGGTTTACAATATGCACTGCTGTTTGCAACTACAGCCTGTGGAGTGTGTAGTTACTATGTAGCCGCATTGCACGCAATTAGTGCTGTTGGAACTATATATTTTTGTGACTATTTAACTAGCAGTGTTGTTTGCGCTGCTCTATTTAATTTGGCTGCATGCTGGATTTTACTAAAACCACATGTTAAAAATGCCATTTTGCAAACAATTCACAACTTGCTCTTGCTGCACGCAGTTAAACTTGCAATATCCCTATGGAATGAATCATACCAAAGACAAGATGTTAACTTTGATAATCACAGACAAAAATTTATAAACAAAAAAAGCAAGTTTTATTGGAACCCAACGCAACAATTTAGCTTTATTCGAGCATTCTTGCGTTTAGAAGGAAAAAGATATACAGTGCTAATTCTGGCCAAGTTTGTTGCAGAATTTGTAAAAAGCTACAGAAATCTGCTGCTCATTCAAATATTTAACACATTTGCAACTAGCAGCATAAATAATGCTGCATTTACAAAATTTACACTGTTGTGGGCAATGACATATTTAGCTGATCCAGCCAGCAAATACATTTCGCGGCAGATTACTAACATAACTGATGGATTTCAGAATGTGCTCTATAATTATTTTATAGAAAACTATTTTTCATACAAGAGCGACTATAGTTATAGCGTTTATAATATTAGCAAAGTTACAAAATGCTGCAAAGATTTCTGCAGTGGCTTAAGCATCTGGCCTTATTTTTTGACTGATCGACTGGTGGAATGCACCAGCATTTATATTATTTTGTCTAAATCTGACTGGCTGACAGTATTAGCTCTGATACTTGCCAATGCATTGTTTGTAAGTGTATATTATGCAAAAACCTGGCTTGGCAAATACACAATGAATTTACCTGTTACTAGCCCTCAGCAGCTCGGTCCAGAATCAATTGTTGCCAACATGCGGACAATTAAGCAATATGCCTGGAAGTCCAAATTAATTACTTTGGTAAGCTTAATGAAAAAAGGTGATTTGCCGCTAATGTTAAACATTGCATATGGAATTACAGACCGAGTTGCTTGTTATGGCGGAAAGGCATTGTTAACTATAATTGGCATTTGTTACACTCGAGAGTTGGACTATCTTTCATTCTATGAACTATCTACATTAATGCACCACCTGTCACTACTTATGAACTGCACTAATGATTGGGATACCATTATACGTATTATAGAGAAATTAAGGCGGTTGGAAGACTATTTGAGAAAAGGTGGTGATGCATATAGAAGCATCAGCTACATCCAAAAACAACCAATTGAAGCATCTACAGCCAATGCAGTAGAGTTGAATGACAGCTGCTTTAGTTGGGGGCCTGACAAATTCTCACTACAGCCTATGACTCTGGCTATTAAACCAGGGTCATTTGTCACTGTAGTTGGCCAGGTAGGCAGTGGTAAATCCTCTCTGCTGTCAGCTCTGTGTGGCGAGATGCCTCTAGCCAGGGGTAGTGGGTGTGTATATGGTCGTCTAGGCTATGTCAGCCAAAAGCCCTGGATTATGAATGCCACATTTAGGGAGAATGTGCTGTTTGGCAATGACTATGAAGAAGGGTTCTATAATCAGGTAATCTGTGCCTGTGCTTTGGAAGAAGATATAAAACAGTTGCCCGCAGGCGACAAAACAGAAATTGGTCACAAAGGGATTAGTTTGTCTGGAGGACAAAAAACACGGTTGGCACTGGCAAGGTAAGTTGTTAATTATTTGCATATTTTATTGTGCTTCTTGTGAATGTGTTAATTGCTAAATATGGCATTTTTATTAATGTATAGGGCAATTTACAATAACGCAGATGTGTACATGCTGGATGATATTCTGTCTGCAGTGGATGCTCAAGTGGAAAGACACTTGGTGGAGCAGGTGCTATCCAAGGATGGTATTTTAAATGGCAAAACCTGCATATTGGTGACTCATGCAGAACATGTCATGCCGTTAAGCGACATGAATATTAATATAGTCAATGGGATCATTACTGTTGACAAATTGGATTCTAAAAAGAGTAATAATTTAAGCGGCTCCACACCAAAAAGTGTTGAGATTTTAAACTCAAAGGCGGATGACGCAGAAACAGCTGCCTTATTTAATATTTGCCCAGAGCTTAAAAGCTCCCAAAATAGCATTGCACTTGTTTGGAAGTTTGTTAGTTTAAGCGGATATGGAGTAGTTGCTGCTGTTATACTAATCCAAGTTACAATGGCATATATGCAATACTATCTGCTAAAGAAAAAACTAAGTTTAATTCCGCAAAGCAGTGGTACCATGTCTGCAAATGCAATCTGCACGTATCTCTTGTATGAATTATTGTACTCCGTATTAATATTGGAGCTTGAAAGGCAGGGAGACATGTTGCAGAAAAATATATGGTTTACAAATGCAGCTAAAAATATGAAGGTTAAGCTACTTAACCATCTACTTGATTCAAAAATTACCATGTTTGAACGGCTTTCACGCCATGCCATTAACAATGCTTTTGGCCTTGGTATAAACTCTGTGTCAAGGTCACTAGCATCAATACTAACTTATCGCTCATACAATACCTTTAAAACCATAGCTACATTATATGGAATGCTGGAAATATCTAAACTTATGGTGTTTGCAATTGCAGTTCCTGTTTTAGCTGTCAACACAATTAGGCAATTATTTGAAAGAGTGTACACAAAATTTGAGCAAAAAGTTGATGGTCGTTGTTGGATAGATGTACATAGCATTGTTGATGAGCTAGTTGATGGGCACGAGATAATTAGAGTACACAATAAGTCCACGTATTACTTAAATTATATTGGGCGCTTGCTCTCAGATATATACTTGACAGACTCACAAATGATATCACTCCGTTTGCTATGCATGATTGCAGCAGAAATGGTGCAAATGTTTATTACACTATGTGTTATTTTGTACTCCCGGTATACAGCTACTATTATGTCTGTTTCTCCGGGTAATGTCCAAGAACTTGCAACATTGAGCAATCGTTTATACAGTTCACTGGATTTTTTTATTGAAACTCATGGTGATGTTTTAGAGACATTGTCCACATTTAATGACTACTTGGTCTATGCTGAAAATATTGACCAGGAAGCACCATGGATGGTTCCAGAAAGTTGCCCAGCCAATGACTGGCCTAGCAATGGAGTTATTGAATTCCAGGACTATAGCCTGCGCTACAGAGATGAGCTGGATGTTGTGTTACACAATCTGTCCTTTAGCACCAAGAAGCATGAGAAGATTGGCATAGTTGGCAGGACTGGTGCTGGCAAGAGCTCCTTGTCATTTGCTTTGCTCCGACTGGTTGAGGCTGACAGTGGATCAATTTTTATTGATGGAGTAGACATCAGCACCCTGGGGCTACATGACCTGAGATCTCGAATTACCATGGTACCCCAAGACCCCATGCTGCTCCAGGGCACTATCCGAATGAATCTGGATCCAGCCCAGGAGTACACAGATGAGGAGCTGTGGAAAGCCATTGACAAGGCACACATCAGGAACTTGCTAAACACGGATGCGAGCAAGGGTGAAACTGGATTAAATACTCTAGTAGAAGAAGGAGGGATCAATTTCAGTGTGGGCCAGAGACAGCTGATTAGTCTGTGCCGATCCCTGCTGTGGAAGAGGACAATTGTCATTCTGGATGAAGCCACGGCCAATATTGATACCCAGACAGATCAGCTAATGCAATCGATTATCAGAAAGGAGTTCGCTGAGTGCACAGTGCTGACCATTGCCCATCGCCTCAAAACAGTGATGGATAGTGACCGAATCATGGTCCTGGACCAAGGCAAGATAGTTGAGTTTGACACTCCAACCTCACTGCTGGCAGCCAATGGGCAGTTCAGCAAACTGGTCCAGAGCATGGAGTTCAACGAAAGTACACTCAAGCAGGCTGAATAGTTTCATTTTTTTCTTTAAATTTATTTAGGATAATTTGCTATTATTGAAATATAGCTAATTTTTTGAAATGGTTTGCAGGTACTGTTTGCCAGTCAAATTTTTTAGGCAGCAAATGCTTGATGTTGCTTAATTTGTCTTTAGCAAGTGTGGTGGAAGGTGGTTTGGAAGATGATATTGTTGCTGTGCTCAGAAATTGCACTGTGGGTTCAAACTTGAATGTGCTGGTAACAGTAGGCTGGGAGCAAGCACTACCATTATTAATAAAATGTGATGGCAATGTCCAGTAAGCACTGCCATTGCCAATTTGTTTCTTACAAGCAACTATATTTTTGATAATGCCTAGAGTGGCTCTGCCCAAACTGTGCTTGCAAAGCATAAAGTTGTGCTTGTACCAGATATCAACTAGAATGCACATTGCAATATGGCCGGCGGGCTTGGGAGAGTCATAGTCGCTTTTTTGCATGTTATAGTTGTACTTGGCTTGGAAGATTGCCTAGCGCAAGGTAAGGAGGGTTAGATACTTTGACTTATCGACCATCTCGTAGCGCAGGTGCATTCTGGCATTTGGCAATGGAAACCACTTTTCCATGTAGATGCAAAACTCATCCCAATCACTGCTTTTAAAATCACTGGCAATGGCAAGTGCCTTGCCTGCTAAATGTGAATGGCGCAGCTTGGTGATCCAGTGCTGTTTCAGATGCTGGTAGCTTGCCGACCAAGCACTTTCCACTGACTCAAGGAAGACATTAAGGATTTTACTGTTATTGCCGTTATTGTATGAATGTACAGAAAAGGGGTCCAGAGAAAACCGGTAGTTGGCACCCGTTGTTTGTGGTTTTGTATGTATGCTGTTTATATGGCCCGCCATTTGTAGCCGTCACGGCTGTTTTCATTTTGTGCAAATTCATGCTGCGTTTCTCTTCTGTGCTTCTACAATTGGTTGAACTATGGCTATGGCAGCGTCTTTAGTGGCACGCATGGTGACTAGTGCTAAACGAGAACATGAGTGTGTGGGTCCAAAATTGAAGAGCAAAATAAAGCCGACGAGAAAATAAATACATGAAACGGATACAAGCAGTGCCGTTCATTCATATCAAAGAGAATGAATGAAAATCTGATGCCTGATCATGATTTGGCTGACGCCGGCTCAGCAAAGCCAGACACAGATGATTCACTAAAGCTAGATCTGTTGGCACAAAGAACCGACTAAAGAGCCCTTTCGCTATTACTCGTTGAGCCACTTGCTGTTCAGGTACTCGATATAGTTTCCGGATCTGTTGCCCCGGGGGTTCTTGGCGGGCATGTGTGGTTCCTGGGGCAGCTGGGCAGGTACGGGCATCGGATTCAGCGTCGGAGCGGGCGCAGTCAGCATTGGCGCCGTGGCAGCCGTGGTCGACGCCGGTGCCAGCTCCAGCTCAGCGTGGGCAATGGACTCCAGCGTTGGCGACACCTGCTTGGTCACCGGGCCCAGCCATTTGGCAGTGCTGCCACAGCAGACCTTTTCCTTCCAGACGATATTCTCAATGCGCTGAAGAATATCTCTGCCCGACGTGCACTGGAGTGCAACAAATTCGTACTTTGTGCAAATGTCCTTGGGAATGCGCTTGGCCAGGATTCCGGCGGGCTCTGGCGCGTCGTACTTGTTGTACTCGTCATCCTGCGCCCGATAGTCATGCCATGCCTGGGCCACCGCCTGGCGCATGTCCAGGTTAACCAGATAGTTTTGCGCGTCGACCATGCGATAGCGCATCTGCATGCGGGCACTGAATGACGGAAACCACTTTTCCATGTACTTGCGGAACTGATCCCAGTCGTAGCCCGGAAAATCATTAGCCACTTTGAGGGCCTCGTCGGCAAGATGCGAGACGCGCAGCTTGGCTACCCAGTGTGGCTGCAGGTGAGCGTATTCCGCCCATTCTTGTTCGACGAGATCGAGGAACGCACAGGTTATTTCGTGGGCCTTGCCAGAAAACGTTGGAATGCTGGTGTAGGCCACGGACAAAAACTCGGTTACAGTGACGGTGTAGTGGTACACTGTCAGTTTAAAGTTTTCGGGGTCATACTCGCTGCCGCTGTCCGACACAGGCTCATCGTCAATGCACAACTCGCAAAATCCCGACGGACATTCGCTCTTGTCATGCGCATCCAGCGACGGGCTGTCGTACACAGAGCTGTTGTCGTTTAAAGGCAGCTTGGTCATCCGTATATTGGGTATTATGAAAAGAAATATATCCGTCAAATTGAAGAAAAGGGCAAAAGAAACTAGCGGGCTGGAAAGAAATCCCGCGCATTTAGCTGATTCGCGCGCGGAAAACCTTGATACATCCCATGGTTTGATTTAAGCAACATACCTAAACTCCGGATGGTCATTCTCTAGATCAATCTGCTCGTCCTCGGTCAGGTGTGAAATGTTTGTCGGATGTGTACTTTTCTGGTAGTTGCGGTAGCGAATAATCGCATAGGCGACGGTCCCCAGCACCACCCACAGCAGGCCGGCAAACAGATTCATGCCGTGGCCAAACAAATACCGCGGCGCATCCTTGTTTCGGTATATGTAGCTTGCTGACAGGGCGCCCAATCCGCCAATGCCCGAGTTTAGTGCACCGCTAAATGCGCTACGTGTGGGTCCGCCGGCGTTGCTCATTATCCATCCGGCCTCGATTCCCGATGCGCCGAATCCGCCGAACGCCAGTGCGCACAGGGCGAATATGCGCGCGCTGTTGTTGACTGTGCCTAGCAAGATAGACGAGCCTGTAATAATCCAGCCGGCTACGAATAGACAGCCGAGGTAGTGGCTGCCAAACCACTTTGGGTAGTAGCGACTGATTAGCATGCCAATAAAGCCGCAAATTCCTGGCGCTGCCTGCATGGCCTGGGCAGCGCTCGGCGAGTAGCCCATTTGGTTGACAATTATTGCCGTGAACGTGAGAATCGTGATTGGCGCAAAGTTGGCGCAAAAGAACATCAGCGACTGAACGTACAGCAGCGGATCTCTGGCATGAATCCACAGCCGCTTTCTGTTGACCGTGCGGTGCCCACCCTCAGCCTGGTCCTGCTCCATCCGCCGCTTTAGCAACGCCTTTTCGTGCCTTCTAAAAAGCCAACTGCCCTCCGGGTAGTCTGCGAGCAAGAGAAACATGAGCAGGCCAAACCCTGCAGTCGTCAGACCTTCAATAAAGAAAATCCACTCCCAGCTGCGAAACCGCGGGTTGGTGATTTTCATAATTCCCGAGGCAATGGGGCCGCCGATGGTTGCGCCGGCTGGAAACGCAGAGTAGAACAGTGCAATTCGTGACGTGACCATCTCGCGTGGGTACCACAGCGTAATCAGCATCAGCGCGCCGGGCGTGGCGCCCGACTCGGCTGCGCCTAGCAGCAAGCGAAGAACAATAAACTGTGCTTTGTTTTTGGCAAATGCCATGCACATGTTGACGACACCCCAGATCACGCAAATTAAGCTTAGCCAAATTCGAGCGCCGAGCCTGCGCAAGATAAGATTCGACGGCAGCATGAATAGCAGGTAGGTTGGATACATTAGGCTGACAATCACGTTGAAATCCGAGCCGTGCAACCCAATGTCGTCTTCTAGGCCGGCGACCTTGCCCATGCCGAGATTGCCCCGATCAATGGCATTGAGAATGTTGGAGCATATCAGAATAAACAGCATTGTGGCATCGACTTTGCGGAACGTCCAGCGCAGCCTTTTCTCGTCATCGCCGGTGAATTCGATTGGCCCAAGCTCTTTTGAAGTTTCATCGGTTGACACAGTGTCGGCTGATTCAATTGGGCGTGGCTTGCTGTCCATTATCAAATGCAAGAATAAGATGGTACTAGTTTGTAGCGAAAAAATAGGAAATGAAAAATATGATTGACTTTAAATTTCGGCTTGGAATGGTATCCGCGCCTCCCCCTTTTTATTCAGCGCAAAAAATGAGCGTGTGAGGAAATTATTACGGAGCACCTTGATTATTTGGCCAACAAATATACTGAGGGGAAAATACTCCAAACAGAGAAAGTCACTTGTTCTAGTGCATATGCACATGCACTGCAATACATTAGCGCGTATTCAAGTGTAGCCACCCCCGCGACAGCAGATTTCCTTAACGAGTCGCCTCAGGGGTTTTTTTGGTCGTTTGTATGCACGGCAGCAGGAAGCAAAACAAATTTCCTCCCATGCAATGTTCAAATCGGCGTGACCCCCTTGCAGGGGCAACATTTGCATATATGAATTCAATACACACTTGCATCCAATAGAAAACTGGCATTCTTTCTTTTTCATTTTAAAAGTTTGTTAGTGAATCCTCTCGTGATAATCTACGCAACGTATCTAAAATCGGGGTGATGGTTCTCCAGACTAAGTATTTCCCCGTCGGTCATATCCGAAATGTCAAGCGGACTGTTCTCCTTTAGTTTGTTGCGACGCCGGATAATCAAGTAAGCAACAGTCGCCGTTATTGCTGCTAGCAGTCCGGCAAACAGATTCATGCCGTGGCCAAACAAGTACCGCGGCGCGTCATGGTTCTGGTATATGTAACTGGCAGATAATGCGCCAAGTCCGCCAAGTGACACGTTGAGGGCTCCACTGACAGCACTGCGCGTCGGCCCGCCGACATTGCTCATCACCCAGCCGGGACCAATCCCGCCGGCGCCAAAGCTTCCGAATGCCAATAGACAAAGAGCAAAAATCCGTGCGCCGTTGCTCGTGGTAGCTAGTAGAATAATGGACGCCGTGATTATCCACCCGGAGACAAACAGCGCGCCGGCGTAGTGGCTACCAAACCACTTTGGGTAGTATCGGCTCAGCAGAATTCCAACGAAGCCGCAGAGCCCGGGAATGGCCTGCATGGCCTGTGAGGCGCTGGGTGAGTAGCCCATTTGGTTGACGATTATGGCCGAAAAGGTCAGGATGGTGTTGGAGCCAAAGTTTACGCAATAGAAGATCAACGCCTGGGCGTAAATCAACGGATCGCGGACATGCACGAGCAGCCGGCTTTTGTCGATTGGCCGGTGCCCGCCATCCATCTGGTCTTGCGCCATTCGCTGCTTCAACAGCGCCTTCTCACTCGTGTTCAGCAGCCAGCTCTTCTCGGGGTAATCGGCCAGCAAAAAGTACATGATGCATCCAAAACCTGCGGTAAGAATGCCTTCGATGAAAAAGATCCATTGCCAGCTTTTGAACCGCGGGTTGTCGATGTTCATGATTCCCGAGGCAATCGGGCCGCCGACAATTGCCCCGATGGCGAACGACGAGAAGAAGAACGAG
>JANBSD010000053.1:0-22045 GCA_027578495.1 Coemansia sp. RSA 2610
TCGCCGCACCTGTTGCCAATTAGAAAAATTGGCGCACTTTGAAAATGGAGATTTACGTAGCCAGGACAATCCTTTTTGATTTTAGGCGGTATGCAAATTGATACTTGTACATTTGCGCTGCAAACTTGTAGGAGCACATGGCAACTAATTTCAACCAAAAACCGGATGAGAAAGTGCAGATAAACGGAGGATTATGCATGCATTTGTATGGATTATTCGCCGAAATTGAAGGCCCATGCGCAAACCCGACAAAAATCGACACGTATTCGACGTCGTTTGCACGCACTTCGGGCGTCTTCGGAGGAGAAAGACAAATAGAAAGGACGGTTGGCTGGATGCTTGTCAATGCGTTTCTGGTTCTTGCAAAACAAAGGTCACATGCGGTCTTGCTTGAGCGCCTCGGACGACAAACACACACACAATGCTGCCGGTTTAGCAATGAACGCTTCTGTACAGAGCCAGGTCTCGGATCTTGCGGAATAAGCGGTGCTTTTTTTTCCTCGCAAGAGTTCACATGGGAAAAAAATCCTCACGGTAAGATATTCTGTTGCTTTCCGAAGACCCACTTTGCTTGCCAATCGGGGAAGGAGCAAATCAGGCTTGGTTGACGTACTTGTCCACTCTCTTTCGGAACAAACTCCCGCCTAATTGGCTGGATCCCGATAAAGAAAGAAAACCTCTCGCTTAAACAGTTCCACAGAGATTTAAATAGCTAAAAAGCGGGCCTCTCCCTCACTTGGGAGCAAAAAGTTCAGCTTTGCTATCAAATAACTACGGCTTTTCTCTTACACTCTCTTTTCTTTTCTTTTGACCGGAAAGGGGGAACCGCAAGAAACACTTCTTTTGCTAAACGCTGTTACTCTATTTCTCATCTTTTTTGTGTAATATCCCCTACTTTCTGTACAAAAAAATGACCACTGCGCTTGACAATGTTGCGCTTGGCGTCGTTCTGCTGATCATCGGTGGCGTGTGCACGGGCGTCCAAGGGCCGATGAACGGCCGGCTGGCCATTTCCACCTCGGGCTCCTTTTCGGCCTTTCTGTCGTTTGCGCTGGGCTTCTGGCCGCTGCTCATCTACTTTTTGGCCGACACAAGGGGCGGCAAGAAAGTGAACTGGGCCGAGTCGGCGCGCGACACGCCCGGATATGCCTGGCTGGGCGGCGTGTTTGGCGGTCTGTTTGTGCTGATTCTGACTCTGGTCATCCACCGGCGGGGCGCGGCAATCACCAACGGTATTATCGTGGTCACGCAGCTTATCATCAGCGTGGTTATCGACCAGACGGGCGCGTTTACGACCGAGCAGCGCGACTGCACCGGACTGCGTGGCGGCGGACTGGCCTGTATGATCGTCGGTATCTGCCTGGTTACACTTTTCTAAACAAAACCACATCTTTCCTTTTTTTCCCGCTATTCTACTCCAACAAAAAAAAAGCTGGGCTTTTTTTACTTTTGCTTTCACTCTGTACTGTTAACTTTTCAAATCAAATAAAAGGTTAATTTTAAAATTTTGACAAGTTTGAGCGTTTTCTTGACCTTGGCGGAAAAAAGGCGGTCGGCATTCGTTATTTCTTATTTTATTTGTCCTATTTCCGATATGTCGATACATGCGTTGGTGGATTCAGATACCACCAAGATACTTGATTATGCAGTCGGATCTCCGACAGCTAGCATCGGCGATTGGAAGGCAAAGTTGCACTTGCTGGGCGTGTGCAAGCTATGGACACAGATTGCGCGGCCGCTGGTCTACCACACCGTCTTTATACGCCAGAGCACGACACGACGCAGCGGGCAGGCGGTGAAGCGCTGGGAGACAAACAGCGACTGCGTAGCCATCCGCCGGTGCTGGAACCTGCCCAAACGCCTGAACATTCATATTAGCGAGTGCAAAGACGTCCAATCGCTGGTTGCGCGGCTGGAAAAGTCGCTGTGTCTGAGCGCAGTGGAGTGGTCGGGTGTGCGGACACTGGAGCTCGATGTCACCATGGCATTGACAACAAAGCAGCCAGCCTCGGTCGATACCAGCAGCAGCGTGCTGTCGGAGTTCGGCGAACGTTTCGCTGCCAGCGTGCCTGGCGTGTTACAAATTGACATTCGGCATGCATCAAGCCGTGGCCATGTCAACGCGCTGCTGCCCGCGTTAATGGGCGTGTATGCACTGCGGCTGCGGGCGCTGACAATGACACCCCTGGTGACGCTGGATATTAATAGGGTCCCGTATTTTGGGTCACAGCTGACAAAGCTGCATGTCGCCGTCGACCACACGGATACGCTGGAATTGCCACGGGTGTTTGCCAATGCGCTGCAGCGGCTGGAGCTGGAAAACGTGCCCGTCGGGTTTACGTGGACGCTGTTTTCCAACACGCTGCCAAGCGGCAACACCTGCTTTGCCCGGTTGCAAGAGCTAGCAGTGTCTTATGCCGAGTCCGACGGCTCGGATACCGAGTTGGTTGAAGGCGTTTGTGTTCCCCAGCTGCACTTTCCCGAGATGCAGCGGGTCAGCGTATCGAATCCGCCAGCGCACTGCAGCATTCTATCGGCACGCTATTGCGCGGGCGTGCTGAAGCGCGTGCGGGTTAATAGCGGGCTGGCAATAGTTGCCGAGCATGCAGAAGTTTGGACGACGGCCAAAGTTGTCGAAATGCGCATAGACTATAAGCTACACGAGCCAGCGTCGGTCGAGGCGGCCAACAACATATACGCGGTCAACCGGGGGTATCGCCGCAGCCGGCTGCATATCTGGGAGCTATCGCGCAAGCTCCACACCCCCTCGGTGAACTGGCTCTACCTGAACGAGCTGGTGCTGCAGCGCACCGACCTGGAGACCATTCTAAAGCTGCTGCCGGAACTTCCTCGGCTGACGCTGCTGAAAATCGGACTGGTGAGGTTTCGAGAACTCAGCCCCGACGCACAGCTGGTGGACCGGCTGTTTGGGCAGTATTTGCGCAAGGGCAGTGTAAATATGCGCGAGTTTGGCTTGAATGACAGACACACGAGTGTGCCGGACCATGTCATTGCAAGAGTTGTTTATAATGTGGTGGGGTATATGGATGTGCTGGAGCGGCTGGTGGTTCGGAGCGAGCTGGGCGCGCATGTGCGGGCGCTGGTGGACGAGCTTGGTCGAGACACGCCTCGCGTCAAGCGAATACGATTATCGGTGTATACGTAGCGTAGAATAGCGGCTACTGGCCTGCTATCGAATGTAGAAATTGATTCAGTGTATATTACAAATATGGCCATGTGTAATGCCCATAAATGCCGAGCGCTGTCCCTCAAAGAGAACCCCCGGCAACAGGATAACCTGTGCAACGTAACCGCTGGGTTGTGACGTCTCTTATTTGTACACACTTTTTTTAAAGCGCGGATGGCGCTGCAGAAGCGGACTGACGGCAAGGATGAGCAGCCGGCGGTGAGCACGGTGGCGGTGCTGGAGGAGGACGAGTACCGAGCGTCGATTGACCACATCATCCGACGGGATTTTTTCCCTGACCTCCAGCGACTCGAAGCAGAGAACCAGGGCTGCCTTATCGAGCAGTCGGATGGAGATGCAGCCGATTTCAAGCCCGAGCAGTCGCTGGATGCGTTTTTGCAAACCCACACCAGCGAGGACAACGCCAGCTTCAGCAGGCTGCTGCTGTCGGAAAACAGCCGGCGGCAAGCAGCACGCCACAAAGCAAGCAGCACACACCGGCGAATAGCCCACAGCGGCCGGAATGCGCTAATGTGCGGGCCCGACGGCATTGCCCCGCGCAACCCGCGAGGACGTGGGAAGATCGTGCACAGCAACACGCGGCTGGGCGGGGACATCGAGGACATGGACGATGCGGCATCGGAGATATCCGAGACAACGACGGCCGGATACGCGACGCCAACGATCAACGGGTTTCGGATGGTGGACACGCCCGAGCGGCGCGGGTTTTCGATTGCGCCGAGATCGCGGCGCGAGCAGGCGGGGCTCAGGCTCGGCGGACAGACGCCGGACAGGCGCGCAGGGCGAGATGCGAGCTGGCTGTCGCCAGCCGGACTGCGGCTGCTGGGGCGGTCGCAGCGCGGCAGCAGAGGCGACGACCTGCGCAGCGTGTATAATTCGCCGTATGTCCGGCGGCCAAGCTGACAATCACGTGCGCGGTGCATTTAGCATTCGGCTAATCTGCGCGCTTTGGACTCCCCCAGTATCTTTATTGCTCTTCTTTCTCTCTAGCTTACTATCTTACTTGTACTTTATTCAATTGGCAATTAGAATGTCGCAAAAGCTGGTAGTTGCGTTCAGGCCGCTGCAAACGTGCATGGTGAGCTTGCCGGCGCGGTGGGCGTCGGCGCTGTCGGAACAGAACAAGGTGCGCATGCCTGGTTTGGGCCACTGTATGGGCGATGAAGATAGGCGTAACGACTGGTAACCGGATGCAATGGCTGTAGGGATGCATGGTGTTCAGGCTCTCGTGGGCGCAGCAGACGGCATACGTGGCGTGGGCTGGCGGCGTGTCGCGGGCAGGCGGGCAGCGCGCGCGCACGGGGCAGCTGAGCGCCGACGTGCTGGAGATCGACGGCACGTACGCGCGGCGGCTGGGGCTGGAGGACGGGGCCGAGGTGTCGGTGGCGTACGAGCCCGGCGTGGCCACGTGCACATCGGCGGGCGTGGAGCCGGAGAGATTCGACGACTGGGAGATCCTGGAGCTGAATGCGGGCGCGGTGGAGGCGCGGCTGCTGCAGCAGGCGCGGGTGGTGGCCGAGGGCCAGCCGCTGGTGTTCTGGCTGAATGCGTCGACGCCAATAGCGCTGGCCACGCGCAGCGTGCGGCCGCGGGCGCCAGTGTGCCTGCTGGACAACGACACCGAGGTGGTGGTGGCGCCCAAAGTGCGCGGGCTCACGGAAGCGGCGCCGGCTGCGGAGGCCAAGCAGCGGCAGCCGATCTGCTGCCTGCGTGTGGCCGCGGACGACAGCGCGCAGTTCAACACGGTGTATGCCAGCCCGCAGTCCACCATAGCCGGGCAGACCGCGGGCCAGCGGGGCGATGCGGCGGTGCGGATCGGGCACTCTGTGGCCGCCGAGGGCGCGGCAATGCGGCCGTGGCTGGCCCGCCTGGAGCCGGCAGAGCTGGTGCAGCCGGGCGTGCTGCTGGCGTCATCGGCGACCCTGCGGGCTGCAGGCTTTGCCGTGGGCGAGCTGGTGCGCGTGGAGCCCACAGCGACACCGCCCACGCTGCCTGCAGCGCTGGCATTTACCAGCCAGCAGCCCGGGCTTGGCGGCGACGACATTCGCGCTGCGCTGCGGCAGCTGCTGGGCGCGTCAGACAAGGCGCGGCTGGTGCTGTTTGCCGGGATGTCGATTCCGGATGCCGGCGGGGCTGGGCAGCTGGCGCGCCTGGCGTCGTTCCACGCGCAGGGCGCAGAGGCAGCGAGCGAGTCGCCGGAGCAGCCCGTGTGCGTGGCGGCCGGCAGCATCGATGCGCTGGAGATTGCCTGCAAGCCGGAGCCTCTGTCGCTGGACTCGGGCAGCCCCGGCGCCGACCCCGGGCCCGATCCGGCGCTGGCCGGGATCGACGCGTTCTTGGACGAGGCGTGGGCGAGCGTGTCGAGCGCGCTGATGAGCCGCGGCTCGGGCGGCGGCGTCCTGGTGTGCGGGCGGCGCGGCTCGGGCAAAAGCAGCGTGGCGCGGCATCTGCGGCGGCGCGCGGAGCAGCAGCGCGGGCGGCTGGTGTACTGCCGGCACGTGGACTGCGCGCGGCTCAGCATGGACCCGCGGGCCAGCGCGGCCACGCAGGCGCTGCAGGCGATTGCGCAGGACGTGCTGACCAATCAGCCGTCGCTGCTGGTGCTCGACGACCTGGACGCGCTGGTGCCGGCGGAGGCCGACGCGCAGCGGGCGCGGCAGGTGGCCGAGGCGCTGGTGGCCGCGCTGGACGTGCAGGACGGCCGCCACGTGACCGTGCTGGCCACGGCGGCCGGCCAGGCGCGGCTGCACGCGCGGCTGTTCTCGGCAGGGCTGTTTGGCAGCGTGCACGAGATTCCGGCGCCCGGCAAGGCGGAACGCGAGCTGGTGCTGCGCGCGCTGGCTGCGCAGAACGCGACGCGGGCGGCGGACGTGAACTACGCGGTGCTGTCGTATCTGACCGAGGGCTTCATGCCGGCGGATCTGCACGAGCTGTACGCGCGCGCGGTGCACGAGGCGGCGATGCGGGTGCTGGAGCTGCCCGGGCCGGGCGCGGCGGACGTGGTCGTTGCGCACGCGGACCTGGTGCGTGCGCATGCGGGGTTCCGCCCGCAGGCGCTGCGCGGCGTGGCGCTGCAGACGTCGCAGACGCGGTGGGCGGACATTGGCGGGCTGGCCGACACGCGCCGCCAGCTGCGCGAGACCCTGGAGCTGCCGACAAAGTATGCCGCGATCTTTGCCACCAGCCCGCTGCGCCTGCGGTCGGGCGTTCTGCTGTTCGGCCATCCGGGCTGCGGCAAGACCCTGCTGGCGTCGGCAATAGCGCGCGAGTGCGGCCTGAACTTTATCGCGACCAAGGGCCCCGAGCTGCTGTCAAAGTACATTGGGTCGTCTGAGCAGTCCGTGCGCGACCTGTTCAAGCGCGCCGTGGCCGCGAGCCCCTGCGTGCTGTTTTTCGACGAGTTCGAGTCGATTGCGCCGCGGCGCGGGCACGACAACACGGGCGTGACCGATCGGGTGGTGAACCAGTTTCTTACCGAGATGGACGGCGCCGAGGGGCTCAAGGACGTGTACGTGCTGGCCGCCACGAGCCGCCCGGACCTGATTGATCCGGCGCTGCTGCGGCCCGGGCGCCTGGACAAGTCGTTTCTGTGCGGCATGCCCGGGGCCGACGACCGGCGCGACATCCTGGAGAAGCAGGCCGCCAAGGTGCGCGCCGCCGCAGTTGATTGGCTGCAGCTGGCCCAGCGGACCGACGGGTTTACAGGCGCCGATTTGCAGGCGCTGGTGTACAATGCGTTTTTGGAGGCCGTGCACGAATCGGCGCATGGGGCGCCCGCGTCCGAGGAGGCCAGCGGTGCCCGCCACGCCGAGTTCACCGTGCTGGCCACGGGCGCCAAGCCGTTGTCAGCGGTCGAGCGGACGCAGCTGGGCGAGCGGCTGTTCCGGCTGGCATGCGTGGACGCGGGCGAGGCTGCGGACCGGCCTGCGCTGGAGGCGCCCGCAGTGCCCAGCGTCACCATGGCGCATTTTGTCCGGGCGCTGGAGCTGACGCAATCGTCGCTGAACCCGCAGGATCGGAGCAAGTTTGACAGTATCTACCGGGACTTTGTCGACGACAAAAGGCCGCAGCCGGTCGAGCAAAAGGCCACCATGGCCTAGTTTATTAACACACTGTTTGAATTAAAGATTCATTTTTGGTTCTGTACTTTGGCCACATAGGCGCGCGACACCGTGTCCCAGGAGGCCAGGTACTTGTCGACGCATCTGCCCAGCGAATCCTGCTCGCTCGAGGACAGCGACGAGCCCGGGCGGGGCACGCAGAGCTTGAAGCAGTGCTTGTTGATGTTGCTGATAAGCTCCTGGGCGTTGGCCATGGCCAATTCGCTCTTGACCTGCTGCATAACGTCGTCTTTGCTCAGCGAGCCGTTGCCCGAAAGCTGGTCGAGCGAGAATCCCGAGGAGCTCATTCTTTGTCTTAACGAGTAGGGGTTTTATTGATTGAGGTGAGCCAAAGTAAAAAAAAATGAAGGATCGATATTTTTGCGATTACAGGCATAGATTGAGGCATGGGAGGATTATTCAAGACTTAATCGATCAAGTGAATTTAGCCATTTGTGCGAAGAGAGAGACGTGAGAGTCAATGCGCACCTTTGACCCGCTTCTTTTGCTTTAATTGTCTTGATCGAGAACGCTATTTAACACCCCTACCATTTTTTCTGTGTCTCCAAGATTAAGAGGCGTTTGCAAAAACTACCCATCCTACTACCACTATAAAGAAAGGAAAGGGGGTGGGTTTGCATTTTCCAGCTTATCCAACCAGAAAAGCGATCTAAAAGAGATGGACAGTATGGTTGTTTCCAGCACTTTATTCGGATATTCTTGCACAATGTTGGACGTGTTGTACTCCAGCACCATTCCGCTAATCGCGTTGGCGCTATATTGGGGGCGGAAACGGTACATCAATGGGTGCCGGGTGCGGGTAATATCGGCGGACGCCAAGACCTCGGCGATAGTGCGCCAGACCGAGTCCGAGGGCGTGGTCACGCTGTTCGACGTGCTGCGCAACCACTGTCCGTCGCTGAGCAACCCGCAGACGGCGTTTATGGTGCCGACGCCGTATTTGCCCACCGGCCTGCTGCAGACCATATATGCGACCATGCGTGTGCGGCGACACGACGCGACGAGCGATGTGGTGTATGTGCGTGAGCTGCTGGAGATGGCTGACGGCGGCACGGTGTCTGTGGACTGGTACGGCGGAGCAGGGTCCAAGGGGTCTGAGGGGTCTATTGGCGGTGGCCCGATAGCCCTGGTGATGTCGGGCGTGGGCGGATCGTCGCAGGAGCATCACGTGCGCGCGCTGGCCAAGGCGCTGGCCAGCTCGGGCAGCGCGTTCCGCGTGGCCGTGGTCAACCACCGCGGCACGGCGCGCACGCCAATCACGTCGCCGCGCCCGTACGACTCGGGCTTCACCGAGGACTTCCGCACCACCGTGCGCCACATCCACGCAACATACCCGCACAGCAAGCTCGCGGCCATCGGCTTCTCGATGGGCGCCAATATCCTGACAAAGTACATCGGCGAGGAGGGCGCACACTGCGTGCTGGCATGTGCCGTGGCCGTGTGCTGTCCGTTCAACATCAAAGTGTCGAGTGCTGCGATCAACGAGAGCAACATGCTGAACAACCATGTGTTCCAGCCGGCCGTGATGGGCACGTTGATGCGCGCAATCAAGCGTGCGAGCCATCTGCAGGTGCGCCCCGAGTGGAACCTCGATGTTCCGCAGATCCACCGCGCCACGCGGCTGCTCGAGCTGGAGGAGCAGCTGATGGTCAAGATCGGCGGCTACCGTGATGTCAACGAGTACTACGAGCAGTCCAGTAGCGTCAACCATGTCGACAACATTGCCATCCCGTTTCTGGCCATCAACTCGCTGGACGACCGGATCACGCCGCCGCAGGGAATCCCCGTCGAAAAGTTTGCTGCAAATCCGAACATCGCCCTGGCGCTGGTGCCGCATGGCGGCCATCTGGGCTTTCTGACTGGCGTCAAGCCCAAAATATGGTTCATCCGGCCTATTGAGGAGTTTGTCGCTGCCATTCTCCGCTAGATTCCTTTTTTTGTATTATTTCCTCCCTTTTTTTTAGTCTAGCGATAATGTTGTTGCTCCCGATAATCTGTCACTTTCCTCTTGCATATGCATTGTTACGGCAACACCGAGAGGTAAGGGGGGAAAAAATTAATTAAAAAAGGGAGCTTTTTATTTAGGGCTCTTATCTATGCTCCCGTTAAATGCAATGCAAGTCATGCTATGCAAGCACAAATCCATTGTTTTCCTCGGCAAATAACCCAAGAAAAAAAATGCAATTTTTTTGTAGGTACGCCCCGTTTTTATAAAGTTGCTTCAAAGCTCAAATTGCAGTCATGGGGGGCCAGTCTGGCATATGAAGCGCAGCCAGGCACATGCAAGCTGCCTTTTTTTGGAAGGGTGCGAGGACGGAACGCGTGGTCCTTTATATTGTACAAAATATATGAACCGGGTTATTTTTAGTTGCCCCTTCCCCCCTTGAAAAAAAATAAAACGGATCGTGAGAACTCGTTTTGAGATCCGAGGAAAAAAGCAAGGGCCAGGGCAGAGCCCTGAGGTGCACAGGAACCACCAAGACGGGTATAAAAAAGACGACCGGGAGGATCCAGAGAAAAAACCGATTCCAATCCCTTCCCCTACACTCCAACATATTCCTTCATTCCCTCTCTCTAAAAAAAACACCAAAATGTTCCTAGTTAAAAAAATTGTATCATTATTAGTTTGTAAAATGTTGTCGTTTATTACTTTGACTAAATCCTCTATCCGTCGTGGGTTCAGCAAGCTTGCCAATCTAATGTCTGGGCGCGGCTCCGACATGCCGCCCAAGCTAGAACGCAAAGAGCCCGAGCGCGGCAAGCCGTGGATTGTCGTAGCCCAGCACGCGCCCATCGACTATGTGCAGTTTTGCCAAAAGATCCAAGCGCTGGAGCAAATCGATCGAGAGAAGAAGGCTCAGCATGCGGCTATGAAGCTGCGCAAGTCTACTATCAATAAGATCAAGCTGGCTGCCAGTGCCAGACGCGAGGCGCATCGGGTTAGGCGCCAGGAGAACCGGCCGGTGAGCGCCATGGTTGTGCCGTTCATGTATCTGCCCGAGATGCCGATGAAGCCGACGAATGCTGTGACGCCGGCAAAGCCCATGATGCCGATAAATCCCATGGCACCTGTGGCGCGGATGGAGCCCGTGGTGATCGGGCCAATTCACGAGTACGCCGAGTATTTGCATCCCGTGGAGTTTGAGGAGTATTTGCGGCCGCAGGAGGTTGGCGAGTATGTGCAGCTGCAGCCACACCAGGAGTATTTGCAGCCGACGGGATACGGCGAGTATGTACAGCCGCAGGATTACAACTACTCTGCTATTGATTTCAGTGTTCGCCGGTCGATCATTGAGGGCAAGGAGTCGGGATGTCTGCCGCCCATCTGGCGCTAAATCAGCTTTTTCTTTTCTTAGCTTTTGTAAGTGTTCTTTAGTTATGTACCCACCCTCTCTCTTTTTTTTTCTTTTGCCTTGTTATATACTAGCTTATCCAAATAATAACATTGTGCTTGCGCAATGCCATATCAAACAACATCGCGTTTAAAGATGGCAACAAAATCTGATTCGGGAAACCTTTTTTCTTCCTGCGGATCAGCTTGTAAAAATAGAAAGAAAGAAAGAAAGAAAACTGACACGCTGCCTCAGTTCCGATAATCCAGTTTTTTTTTGCTAAAACATGTTTTCTCTTTTTTATTGATTTTTTTTAAAAACATTTATCTCTACTTTTATTCAGTTGGTAATAATGCGGTTCAGCTGCTGCGGTTTGCTCGGCGGTATATTCCGCATCGGGTTCTGGATCCTCGTCATTGTGGTATCGCTCGTGCCGCTGTGCGCATTTATCAGCATTGTGACAATTGCCTTCAAACCTCCGTCCATCTCATCGGCCGAGCAGTCCGACGGTGGCGGGCTATGCTTTCCAAAATGGCAAGAGCCATTTGTCTATGGCGCCAAAGTCTATGCGTCGCTGCACAAAAATGCCCTCAACACTACGGACTTTTTCAGCTCGGCACAGCTGCTCTGGCACGTTGAGTCGGCCGATTTGCACGACCGCTATCCAAAACTTGCTACCACTGCAACAGTCGATATCCCACACGAGCTCTCCTCGTCGGTCGGCAACCTCACACTGTATGCGCACATTTTTGTGCAAACTGCCGACGCTCTGCTGCCGCACCCGGATTTTTCGGAAGGCTCGTTGGTGTATTCGTCGGCAAGGCTTGCGTATTGGCGGCCGGTTAATGCGACTGCGTGGGATTTGGAGCCGGCGCTAAATATGCCGCTTGATAATGTTGGCTACGAGCTGGTTGCGCAGACGGGCGTTCCGTGGGCAATCAACCTTGAAGACCACGTTTACAGCATCCGGAGGCTGCCCAGCTTTGCCAACAAAATATCGGGTACCATAATGCCTGGAGGCAAGTCTTTTGCCACGTACAAACCGCTGCTGCAGCTGAACACGTTTACCGAGGCGCCATCCGGTACAGTGCAGCTGGCGCTACGCAACCCCGACGAAGCGCAGGTATCTGCTTCTGCCTCCAATACCCGCGTGCAACTAAAATTCCAGGGCATTCGGCACGGCTGGCTGGCGCTGAAAAACATGATTGACACGGTTTTCCCGCTGGACGGCCCGCATTTCAAACTGCTAAAGCCCGAGTCCTCAACTATCGTGGACATAGTCGGGAACAAACACCAAAACACGGTGCGGCTGAATGCAGATTACTACATTGCAAGCCGTGCAATGTCGACGTTGCTTTACACATGCTTTTTGATTCTGCTCAGCTTCCCGGCATTTGCCGTCAACTTCATTACGAGCTTGTCGTTCTCGATGGGGCCGAAGGGCAAATGGGCGGGTGTCCCGCGCACGATTATTCTGCTCGAGATTGCAAGCTCGGCTGTGGTAATTGCATTCAACTGGTTTGAACCGGATAAGTTGTGGGGTAATAGGGTGCTTGCTCTCTGCGTCGGCTACACGGTGGTTGTGCTAGCGGATTTGCCCGGCAACCCGCTAAGGTGGCCCAGACACGTATATAACTCGCTACGTATGTACAAGGACGCTCAACCGCTGGCTACACTGGAGATGGATGGCTCAGAGGACACTCGGGAGCAGCGCGTAGTTGCAGCCCGGCGGAGCGTCGACTGTGCGTTTATTGCGTGGATTCGCTCGACATATCTTTTTGCGCTGGTTGCGATGACGCTACACGCCCTGGCGTTTGATGATAGCCGCTGGTGGTCGGTTGGGCATTTGGAGCGACTTGCCAACAGCCACATTATGCTCATTGCGTGGATCCAGTTTGTGCCGCAGATCATGCTTAACCACATAGCTCGGTCGGGATCGCTAATACCGCCGGCCATCGGCATTAGCTATGTTTGCTCGCGTACACTGCTAGCTGCAGCAATGTACGTGTTTGGAGCGGCTGGACAGGTTGTGCCAACTGCCGATAAATGGCCAGCATTTGCCGGCAACATTATTTTTGCTGCTCAGTGGCTGCTATACAAAAAATGAATAAACTGGCTACTTGGATTTTTTGCATTTTTCTACTCGTAGAAACTAAGGAAAAAAGAACGTGGGAATGAGTAAATGTGTGGGGGGGTGGGTTTCCCAGAGGAAATTTTTTGTGGAAAAAAAAGCGGGCGGACATTAGGGCAATCATCTATGAAGGCTAGGTTGACTGGACAGAATAAAGCACAAGAAAGAAAATTCCTGTCTTTTTATTTAAAGAAGCATAAAAAGAATGCGAATTATCGACTGGGGCTCATGGAAGAGACTTTGCTCTTAAAAGAGCAAGTGCACATAATAGGATTGGATACTTTTCTCGAGGTTGCCCATTAGGTATTCCTTTGTCCATAAGAAAAAGCTGCTGCTGCCAAAAAAAATCCTTTTAATGGCTACATTACAAAAGAGCAAAGCGAACAAAGGAGGGAATGCCCTTTTTTATTTGTATGCTATTTGGGCAGAGACGGGCGTAATGAATGAGCGATCCCAGGAATAGGGACTATAAAAAGAATAATATTTCCTTCCTTTCCCTCTGCCCACAAATTTTATTTCCATCACCAAGCACTTTTTTCTCCCTGTTTATCCTTCACCAACACAACTTACCAATCAAATTATCTGCAAAATGGGGTGGTTTAATCGTCAAATTACATGCTATGGAACCGCAAAAGTGCATCTTTATAGTGATAAAAGTTATAGTACGCTGCTAAGATCAGGTAGCGCAAGTAGCAAAAGCGGCGATGCTATATATGAAAAGATAAATGAGCTACGCAATGTAAATGGAACAATATATAATGTTAATTACGTGAAAAATTACTCTGGGACAAATGGAGATGAGTATGTGATTTATTGTCTTCATGACCCAAGCGATGCGCAGTATTTTTAATAAAGCTACTAGATATAATACACATTATGTGTATATATTTAACTTTAGAATGCATCGCTATGTTAGTTGCCACAGAGCACTTGTTGTAGAGCTATTCAGATAACGTGACTTGCTTATGATGATGAAGCTATTTCGTGCCAACTACACGAAATGAAAGGCCAAGAGCAGCCAGTCTGTGGATTGTGCACAGTAGACAATGTTTTGTGCCAATAAATATAAATAATAAGAAAGCAACGCCTATTGAGCCCGACGGTCGGCAATGAGCTTTTTGGTGTAGGCCCAGAGCTCGTCCTGCGCCTGCACATCGTAGCCTATGGGGTGCATTTCCCGGGGCAGGCTGCGCGCATACAGCTGGCCGCTCACGCCCTGCACCTCGGGCGACAGCGCCAGGTAGATTGACGTAAGCGCGCCGGTAGGGGCGCTGTCGAGCACGGCGTTCTGCACCAGCAGCCCCAGACTGCTGCTGCTCACGTGACGGTGCAGGCCCGTGGCGATTGTGCCCGGGTGCAGCGCATTGACGGCAACGCCCGAGCCCTCGAGGCGCCGCGCCAGCGCCATGGCAAACAGCAGGTTGGCCAGCTTGGAAATGCCGTAGTTCTGCCAGCGGTGGTACAGCCGCGCCTGCTCGATCTGCGCATAGCTGATTGACCGCTGCAGAAACGCCGCTATTGACGACACCACCACCACGCGCGCCCCGTCCTTGGCCTGCTTGAGCTGGTCCACCAGCCCCATCGTCAGCGCAAAGTGGCCCACATGGTTGGTGCCGAACTGCAGCTCAATCGCGTCGCGCGTCTTTGCCGCCGGACACGCCATCACCCCGGCGTTGTTCACCAGCACGTCCACCGGAGTTCCGCGCGCCCTCACGTTCTTGACAAACGCGTCGACCGACTCGAGCGACGCCAAGTCCAAATGCACCAGCTCGAACCGCCCGGTCAGCCCGGTCTGCCGCTCGAGCCGCAGAACCGCCTCGGTGCCCAGCTTCACATTGCGGCAGCCCATAACCACATGGAACCCGGCGCGCCCCAGCGCCTTGGCCGTCTCAAACCCGATTCCGCAGTTTGCGCCCGTCACTATCGCCAGCTTCTCCTCGTTGCGCACCGCGTTGTGCTCCGACTGCGCCCGCGATTCCAGCACCATCCGGTCGATGCGGCTGCTGGCCGACGGACACGTCACGTCAAACTTGTTCAGAAATCCAAACACAAAGTCCCCCGCCCATGTCGGCGCAAACCCATAGTACTGCACCAACGCATACGAGCTGTTGAGCGCATAGTGCGAGATCGTGGCTTGCACCCAGTTGATGCACGATGCGAGCGTCATGAGCACGGCCGAATATATGCGAAGAAGCAAAGTCCCCGAGTGTCGAAAGAGAAAGTGCAAATTGTGGAAAACGACTTGTCCGAGCGCAAGCCGGTCACTTGAGCTTTTATCGCCCGGGGCGTGGGCTTCCGGATGGGGATTGGCGCTCATCTAATAAAACAATTTTTTTTTTGAAAGAGCGGGTTTTCACTGTGCTTTCCTTTTTTTCTACGTTTCTGCGTTTCACGTGCAGCAAAAATGCGATCGTCGGCTAATATAGTGCGCTAAAGCAATGAAAATATTAGCTGAGCACGTCCTAACAAAATAAAAAAAAAGATCGGACTATGGGAGCAGGACAAAGCAGTTATGAGGCTGGGCCCCTCGGTCCAGATCGCCTCATTTGGTCTCACATAATCAGAGACCATGCCCTCTTTTTTACTCTTCAACCACCTATTTGAAAAGATCAAAGTTTGCAAAATTGCCGCTGTTGATGGCCGTGTGCATGGTGTGCGCGCCCGCCGGTTGCTGTTGCTGCTGTGGAGGTGGTGGTTGCTGCTGGAAGCCTTGGTTCGAGTTGCCAAACGCCGCGTTAAAGTGCGCAAACGGATCGGCCGTGCTCTGGCTCGAGGCAAACTGGTTTGAGCTGCTGCTGGCGGCGTATGAGAACGATGCAGCTGCCTGCGAGTGCTGCTGCTGAACCATCGATTGCGGATTGGCATTTGCGTCCATGTACATTGTCTGCCGCTGCGCAAACGGATTGTAATTCTGCTGCTGCGCCGGCTGCTGCAGGTTCATTTGCGCCATCTGGTTGACCATCAGCGCCTGCTGCGACGCTGCGTCGGGCTGCGTCGGATACATGGACTGCCGGAACGGATTGTTTGCCGCCACGCTGGCAAATCCGCTGCCGGCGTCCTGCTGCGGTGTTTGGAACGGCGTTATGTTTGCTGTTGCCGTCGATCCAAACGCCGTCGACTGCATCGGGCTGGCAAACAAGTCGTTGCCGCCAACCAGCGCCGTGCTCGTATCGGCCCCAAACGCCGACCCGCCATTAAATGGCTGCGGCTGCTGAGCTACCGTCAGCGCCGACGACATGGTAGAAAAGGGCGACGCCATTAGCTGCTGCTGCTGTAATTGCTGTTGCTGCTGTAGTTGCTGTTGTTGCTGCTGTAGTTGTTGCTGCTGTGCGGCCAGCGCTGCCGATGCATCGACGCCGCCGTTGCCCGAACCTGCAAACGGGTTGCTCAGCGCCAGGAACATGGCGTCAAAATCGCTCATTACGTTGGGCTGTGCCGCGTTGCCGCCGCTGCCTGCGCCGTTGACTCCAGCCGGGGCCACCGGGTCAGCTGCCGCCGTGTCATCATCGATGCTCGAGAAAAAGTCGATAAAGTCGATCTCCTTTGTCGCCGCCGGCTTTGTGGTCGCATCGCCGCCCTCGGTTCCCGCGCTCGTCGGCTGATCCAGCGTCGACGTGCTGGCAATGGCGGCAGGCTTTGGCTTGGCCGGCTTCTCCCGAGCTCCAGCACTTGCCGACGGCGGCGGCGAATCGTCGCTGAGCGCCAGCAACTCGGGCTTGAGCCGCAATCCGTAGTCGGGCTTTGGCCGTCCATTGGGGCCCATGCGCGTTGTGGACCCTGTGTTCGCCGGCCCTGCACTCGCACTGCCGCTGTTTGCCCGCCGCTGGCTCGGCTTCTTCGACCCGCTCTTCATCGCCGCCACGGTCTCTTTCCGCTCCTCGACCGGCATGTTCACAAAGTCCTCGAGCGCCCGGGACAGCGACAGCGGCGCGTGCGACAGGCTGGGGATCGGAAACCCAAATATGGCCTCGAACTGCCGCGCAATCTTCAAGTACTCGGCCGTGCGGTCGGTCAGCTTGACAAACCGCTTGTACAGATCCAGCGCCCGCCGCATGTCCGGCTCCTCCATGTCAAAGTACACTTTGAGCATCTTCATCACGCCAAAGTTCATGACCTGGAACAGCTTGAGCATGTCGCGCAGGCAGTACCGGAACGCCGAAAACGTCGTTTCGTTGTCCAGCGTGTCCGAGTCAAACCGGTTCTTCAGCACCGAGTGCAGCTGCTTCTGCACCGTTGACACCTCGAGCAGCATAAATTTGATGTCGGTCGGGTGCTTTATGAATATCTGCGAGCCCGCCGGGTTTCCCTGCGTCACGTGGTCAATGCGAATCGCCTTGTATGCCAGCACCTTGTCGTTGAGGTATGCCGCGTACGTCCGCACATTCTTGCTTTGCTCAAACTCCGACACGCCTAGTAAAAGAGAACTTTGTCATCAGCGAGCTTTTGATTCAGCCTAGTCATTTTGATCGTCAATGGGGATCTCTAAAGAGGCTGTGGAACTTACCTTTGGTGCCGTGCCGATCCCGGAACCGGTGCATGTCGAGTGCGTTTGGACGCCGAATCAAGTAGTCGTAGATGGCCGGCCCGTTGCCATCATGCATTAGAATATGAACCAGGATCAGTGCCTTGAACGAAATCTACACTCGCCACAAAGATTAGAAAACTCCAATATCCTGCGCTCGCTTCCAAAACAGGCACTCCCTCCCCCTGATACGCATTTGGCCAGCATGACTGGGCCGTGTGAACCACCAAAGGGAGTGGAAACCCCCCACCACCAGGTGCTAATTTTTCAAGAGAGGAAACTTACCACCCAATTGGCCTCGGAAAACCTGTCCTGAACGAGCATAAACAGCTCTTCCATCGACGCGCCCGACAAGGTCATCTGAATGAGTGCTACATAACAAACCCAGTATATGCCTTCTCTTTCCTATAATTAGCAACAGGGCCCTTCATTGAGAGACCAACTCTGATTCCAGAAAAAACGTACTGTCGACATGTTTTTGCTTGGGATGCACCGCATCCTTGCGTGTGGCCTTGTGAATTGCCTTCTCCATCAAGCAAGAATAGAGTGTATAAATTTATGAGAAGAAAAAAAGCCGCAAATGCACACAAGATAAAAAAAGAGAGAAACAAGAGAGTTTTTTTTCGTGGTTTCTTTATTCTCCTCTCCCCAATTTCCAAAACAACGTTTATTTGACCATCGGAGGATATTTAAAGCGATCTGCCACGTCTAGTGTTCGCTGAGATCCTCAATAATATCGGCAATGTTGTAAACCTTGTGTCTGTCAGAGTGCGCCCGCAGCAGCTTAAAGTTCTTGTCGTACACGTCCAGCGGATCGGCAACCGGATTCAGCGGCGCGCCAATCTCGGGCTCCGGCCGCAGCCCGCGCCCACGCCCCTTGCTCTCGTCGCCACCAGCCATCCGCTTGATCCGCAGCAACGCGCCCTCAACCGCCATAAACAGCTCGTCGCGATCCATCTCGAGCAGATCCGGCTTCAGCACAAACACATAGTCGCAGCGCTTGAGCCCCTTGTCGGGCAGTATCTGGGCAACTGCCATGCGCACCAGCCGCGTCACTCGCCAGCGCCTGTGCGCCCGCTTGTAGTGCTTTTTGCCGGCAATGATGGCCACGCGGTAGTCGCGAATGCGCAGGCCGTTGTAGTCGCGCGGATGCTCGTTGGGGTTCCATGGGCTGGCGGAGAGCGTAAAGTGGGCTGTGTGGTGTCGGTAGACAAACGGGTGGCGGCCCACCGTCATTAGCGGGAGCAGGTGGCTGGTTCTCTCGAGACCGCGCGGCTTAAAGTACTTGTCCCGGGGGATCATCGGGTCGTTGGCGTAGGGCACGACGCCCGCGGATAGGCTGCTGTTGGTGCGCCCGGGCAGTCGCGTCTGCTTGACGAGCAGATCGGATGATCTGGTGGCAGCAGCAGTAGCTGTGAATGCCCTGACGCACGAGGTGCGGAGCCAGACCGCCGGGTTTAACAAAGCAGTCATCACTGTTATTAGTAGCAAGCAATCACCAGCGGTGGGTTGACGCAGTAATGAAAACTAATTAGGGTTACTGATGCCAGACTAGAAAAAATATGGGGGGTCACACATGCACCTGCCAAAAAAAGCGACATCTCAGAAGCAACAACCAATTTAGCCAAAAGCTGCATGCGCATTGACTGTACGCTAGGCTCGACAATGTAGAAAGCGCTGTCAAATTGCTTTGGCCCACTTTTTTTTCTTTGTTTTGCCAATGGAGCATTACTATTAGAAATATCAGTTATCACGAAAAACGGCCATTGTAGCAGCTAAAAAGATGGAAAGGGGTATTAGACGGGCAGGTTTTTAACATGCTTGCATTTTTCGCATACCGAGATGCTCAGCTGCCGGGGTGCTGCAGCCGAGCTGCTGGCGGTCGGGGCCACGGCAAAGTCGATGAATTTGTCGTTCCCGCAATGAGCACAGACGTCGTCGCTGGTGCCGGCTTGCTTTTCCAGTGACCCCGACGAGGCCTCGGCAATAGCAGCAAGCGACGGCGGAACCGAGTCGTGGATTTCCGAGACAGCTCGGGCCTTCGGGCGACTGTCGGCTGCCGCGGGCTTTGAGGGTCCGGCATAGGTCGAGCTGTGGCGCTTCTGAGACATGCGGCGGCCCAGACGATCCCAGAACGAGCCATGCTGGTGTTGCTGCTGCAAAGGCGGCGGAACCTTGTGCTCGGCTGTATGCGCCGGGGTCATCGTGTATATATCGAGATCGCCAGGCTCGAGCGGATTCTTGCCGTCGCCCGTGATGGCGCGGGTCAGCGAGTTCATGCTCTCTTTGGCCTTGACCAGCGACGTGTGCGACGGGTTTTCAGCGCCGGCGTAGCTGCGACGCACGTTGATGTCTTTGCGGAACACGCGGATGTTGCCGCGCGTGTCGGCAGAGACAATGATGGCGGTCATGTCCTCGACCGAGTGCTTTAGATCGTCGTCATCGTCGTTGTCGTCGGCAGCCGGGACCTGGATGCTGCCGCTGCCAAAGGTGGCATTGGGGCTGGCCGGCAGCACGTTTTCGACGTCGCCGCTGGACTTTGTCCGGCGCATCTTGCGGCGCGACAGAATCGGGTCGTCGTGGTCGGCCAGGTACTGCAGCGTGGCGGCGGGCGCAAACAGGGCCTGCGACACGACGGCGTCGTGGGCGGGAAAGTACTCGTAGATGGACTTTTCCTCGACCTTGCCGTCGAGGCTCTCCCACTCCTCGGACTGGGGCTCGGGCGTGTCCGGCTTCGGC
Organism: Coemansia sp. RSA 2610; assembly: GCA_027578495.1. Lineage (NCBI taxonomy): Eukaryota > Fungi > Kickxellomycota > Kickxellomycetes > Kickxellales > Kickxellaceae > Coemansia > Coemansia sp. RSA 2610. The sequence continues at coordinate 20,054 of JANBSD010000053.1, forward strand.
TCGTGCTGCTCGTGCTGGTTGCGCTTGCGGCCGAACAGCGAGGCCAGCAGCGGCTGCTTTTCGGGGCGGCCGGCGTGGCTGCCGTTCAGCGCGGCTACGGGGGCGGCACGGCCGACGCGGCGGATGTGATCGCTGTTTGGGTGGGTGGCCACGGTGGCGGCATTGTCCTGGGCGGCAGGCCACACGTAGACGTTGTGGTCCTCGGAGCCGGACACAATGTAGCGGCCGTCGGAGCTCAGGCGCGCGTAGGCCTGGCTGGACACGTTGGCGTGGCCCTTGTACTTACGGGCAAGGTCGCGCTCGCCGGGCAGGAACATGCGCAGGCGCGAGTCGTTGCTGGACACGAGCAGGCGCGGGTGGGCAAGCAGGGACTCAAAGTGGCTGGGGCCCAGCAGGCGCTTGAGCAGCGCTGGCGGCATCTGGCCGGTGGGCGCGTGGGCAAAGCCGGTGATTTTGCTGCCCTTGGCGTTGCGGCCGCGCGACGAGCGCGCGTGCATGCGGCCCTGCACGGCCAGGCCGTCGGTGGAGTAGAAGACGCACATGCCGCGGTAGGTGCCGGCAACGATGTAGTCGCCACGCGAGCTGGTGAAGGCGACTGACGTCACCATCTGGCCCTCGGGCAGGCGCGTCCAGTGGCGCACGCTGCGCGCAGGGATGTCCCACAGGCGCAGGCGGCAGTCCAGCGAGCCCGAGATAAACAGGCGGTCGTCACGTGGGTTGAAGGCCACGGACGTGACAATGTCGCGGTGGCGGAAGGTGCACAGGCACTCGGGGCGGTGCGGGTGCCACAGGCGCACGGTGCGGTCCGTGGACGCCGACAGCAGAAAGCCGTTCTTGGACCACGCCAGCGCCAGGATGTCGGCGGCATGGCCGACGTACGAGCGGAACGGCACCGGCTCCAGCAGCTCGTACGCGTGCATCGGATGCAGCTGCGCGGTGGGCTCGGGCGCTGCCGGCGCGCGGTCATTGGCCGGCGCGGCGGGCGCAGCGTCGGCGGCAGAGCCGGTGGGCGAGGTCTGCGGCTCGCCGCGCGCAGGCAGCATGGGCTGGCCGACCGAGAACGAGCGCAGGTGCTTGCCCTTGGCGATGGGCGCCGAGTTGGCAAAGGGCATCATCTCGGCGCCGTCGGCGTACATGGCCGATTTCTGGCGCACGTGCGAGCGGCCGGCGTCGGCAGCGGCGGCGTGGTTGCTGGCGGCACGCGTGCGCGCCGCGGCCGGCTCGAGCCGCGAGTCGTGGACAGCCGACGCAGGCGACTCGGGGCCGTGCTGCTGGCGCTTCTCTGCGGCCTGCTCGCGGGCAAACGGCGCAATGCGCCAGACGCGCAGAACGCCGTCCTGGCCGCCGGCAGCCAGGTAGCGGCCGCACACGCTGAACTCCATGGTCCACACAGCGTTCTTCTGGCGGCTGGCGTCGGTCGGCAGCGCTGGAGCCGTAGCGGCGGCGCTGCTCAGCGAATTGACGCTGGGCGCGATGGACGGCGTGCGCTGGCGCAGGCGCCCGTGGCTGTCGCGCGCGGCAACGCTGCGCTGCGAGGCGTCGTCGGCGGCGGCGCGCGTGGCGAGCATGCGGCGGCGCAGGCTGGCGGAATCGGCGGCGGGATCGGCGGTGGCGGCGGGCGACCGCGGCATCGGCGGCACGGGACCGCGCGCGGCCTGCGGCGACACGGCCGGGCTGGACGCAATGCTGGCGGCCTCGTCGTAGACGGCCGGCGCCAGCTCCTGCGCCAGGAACAGGCGCCACAGCACGCGGCGCTTGACGCGCTTGACGCGTGGCGCGATGAAGCGCCAGGGCTCGATGGCGCGGAACTTTGAGTGCGAGCGCTGCGAGGACGCGGCGGCCTGGTAGAACTGCGCCAGCTCGGCAGCCTCGAGCTCGGCGGGCGCGGCGCTGGCGGCGCTGTCGTCGTCGGACACGTCGGACGCGTCGGCGCTGCGGTCGTCCTGCGTCGACGGCGCGCTGGACAGCGAGTGCTTGCGGCGCGGGTTGCTG
>JANBSD010000054.1:0-21789 GCA_027578495.1 Coemansia sp. RSA 2610
ATTGTATATTTGACTTACGCATGCTAGGCTTCTTTTAAAAAGCGCTATTGCAGGCGACAAAATGCTTAGTGTGCAAAAAAGAAAAGCCTTTTTTTATTTACAATCAAGCAACACTAGCAAATGTAATCTGTAATCCACGCTAATTAATTACTGGAAAATTATTTACTTGTATCATTCAGTAAAATAAATTTACAGTAAAGAAAAGACAAAAAGCTCCATGAGTAAATGGCAGAAAAAAATAATGAAAAGTACAAAGAAAACCAGGGAAGCTTACTTGGCAAACATACAAAAAGAAAGTGTACAAAGAAGGCATGGCCAAATGTATGCTAGGCTGACGACAAAAAAACGTCGATTTTTTTAAGCAATTGCCCAAATGTTTCTTTGTAGCAATAAAAAATTAATAATGCCAAGGCGCAGTGCGCAAAAAAGCAAATGCTCAAAGAAAATTTTTTATCCCGGCTTGGCAAATCACAATTTTATACAAAAAAAAGTGTTCAAAGAAAATTCCAGCGGCATAAAGAAAATCAGTATTGCCTTTTTAGCGCAATTATTAGCTGTAATTTTAATGCAAACTGTGAGACAGCAGCCATTTTTGTGCTATTTAAGCAAAATATATTCCTTAACAATTTCTTTACCTCTTCACTTTATTCCTATCTTTATTTGCTTCCATACCCTCCTCATCTTAATTTTTAAAGTTTGAATTTTCATTAACTATGCACACTCCAGAGTCTACTGATAATTTCGGCATTGCCTCTGCTCCTGGAACGCTTTGTTCATGCTGTAATTATATTGTGGGAAGTGCTGATTGGAATAAACAACATGGCAAACCTTATCTTCCATAAGCTGCACAGTGTATAATTTGCATACTTTATGATAGTTTAAACCATCCCAAAAAAACTAAAACATATTTTTTTGGCAAGTATATTTCTAAGAGCAAATAATAACATAGCTTTATGCTGTTCTACCAATCTTTCATTTGTTAATTTTGCATACTGAACGTGCATGTTTAAATGTTGCATCACGTTGGAAATGGCAATGTTAGCAACTTCCATCTTAGTTATTATTGAATGTATTGCAATAAAAGATTTTTAAAATGCCAATAACTTTTTTTGGAAGTATAATAATAAATTGATTAACTCCATAACCCCATACTTCTGTCTCGGTTGCAAGATTAAAATTTCTGTTACCACCATTATTTAATTAGTAAGTAATGTTTATCTACTTGCTCAAGTGACAAATAATAATTACCACTGTATTAGTTTCCCAAATCGGTATGGCTTGTAAGCCGTATAAGCGTTGCATTAATATTTTTAAACATTTTAAAACACGTTGGCCTGCTCATGTGCTACTGCCACCAAAAGTTAAAATCCCAATAATGTCTACACAAACATAGCAGCAACACTACTCATTGCGCTGTATAGCTCTAACAGTAGTAGATCAAAATGTTTTATTAACTACATGGTATGATAAACATAACTAATACACTGAAATAACTACAAATGTAGGCATACTAAGCCTTAAAGGAGCAGTTACATAATAAATAAATTAATAATATAACAATCCATGTTAAAAAGTAAGAATATAATTTTTTAAAAACTATTATGTTTTGCCGTTATTTTGGGGATTGCCTGTTGCAGCTATGGCAAGACAATTTGTTTATCAAAAATATAGTTTTATCTATAATTATATTCCACTAGATAGCATAAGCAGTTGCAATTGTTACATGCGGCTGCAGCAGTAGCCGCTTTTGGCGTTTACAAATCTAAAATAATTTTAACGTCCCGACAATTGCAGGGTGTCAGAATCATTGGATTGCGACACCGTAAAACCAATTAATCATTTTCACGTTATGGATTTTTTTATAACAAAATAAATATAGGGGCAGAAAATACGTTTTCAGTTTATATACTTCTAATATCTTTACAACCCAACTGCATGCCTGCGGGCAAGACCAATATACTACGTACAACATATTTTATTAGATGCAGTTTTGGAAATAATTGGATGCAATATTCCTAACAAAAAAGCTAGTTACGTTTAGTGTGTAGGGTGCAAACTAACTACTGTTTTGTGTATACTAATACTAATTATTTACTAGCTAAACAGTGGCTTGATTAACAAACGTGCAGTACTTTTTATTCAGCCTATATTTGTATATTTGGCATTTTATGCATACTAGGCTTCTTTTAAAATGGCGCTCTTGCTGGTGACAAAATAATTAGTGTGCAACGAAGAAAAGCCTTTTTTATTTATAATCAAGCAACACTAGCAAATGTAATCTGTAATTCACGCTAATCAATTACTGGAAAATTATTTACTTGTATCATTCAGTAAAATAAATTAACAGTAAAGAAATGACAGAAGCTCCATGAGTATAAAGGTAAAAAGGGAGGAAATTACAAAAAAAGCCAGGAAAGCTTACTTGTCAGACATACAGAAAGAAAACGCCCAAAGAAGGCATGACCAAATGTACGCTAGGCTGGTGGCATTGAATAAAAAACCGCCAAGGTATTCTTTTAAACATCTGCCAAAATGTTTCTTTGTAGTAAAACAATTCCAGTGTGGTGCACACAAAGCAAATGTTCAAAGAGCATCTCTTCCGGCTTGGCAAATCCCAACCAATTTTTTTAAAAAGAACAAACAAAAAAGAAAAAAGGCCAGCTGTGTGGCAAGAAATTTTTTTGCTATGCCTTTAAAGTAAAATTAATATCAGTAATTTCTTGGCAAACTGTGCAGCTACAGCCATACTTCATGTGTTATTTAAGCAAAGACCTTTTCCTTGCAAAAAATAATTTTCTGTTTCTACATCACTCCATCTCCACCTTTACTTGCATTTAAACTAATTATTCTAATTACAAAGTGTAAATCAAAGCTAATAATGCTTACTCCAGAGTTAGCTACTAATGTTGAAATTGTTTATAGCAATAGTGGAAAACCATGCTCTTGTTGTAACCTTATAATAGGAAGTGCTGATTGGAAATACTATCATGGCTATCCTTGTGATATATAACTGCAATGTGTATTAACTGCTTACCTATTAGTAATTTAAACAGCTCAAAAACACAAAAAAGTTATTTGCAGGCATATTACAAAAAGGAAATTACAGTACAACCTTAATTTTAATTTTTTTGCATATATTTATTTGTCAACATTGCATAATAACGGGCTTATTTTAGTGTAGCAACGCATTGACAATGGCAACGTTAGCAATTATTATGTTAATAATTATGAAGTGCATTGAAATAAAAAGTTTTGAAATAATGATTAATTTTTGAAAGTAAATAATAAATTAATAACCTCATAACCTCATACTTCTGTCTTGGTTTCAAAATTACAATTTCTGTTGCCACCATTATTTAATCAGTATTACGAATTGGCGCATCAGCTTATTAGCAATTTTGCAGTCCGAGTAAATGGTTTAATTAAAGTTATTGTCAAATGCATATATTTAAATAGCAAGATTAAATTAGTTAAGCTAAACAACAAGCTTGTTAGTATAGACAAATATTTAATTATTACATTAATTATTGCTTTTAAAGCCCAATTTGCCAGCTGCTTAATTAAATTTTTATAAATCCCAAAAATTAAAATGAGTCAAAAGGTATTTTTTATGGCTGGCAGTATGCTACATAGAATAGTTTATTGGGAATTGTAAAAAATTAATTGTTTTGTGTAATTAAATTAATTGTCAAAATCCAGTTTTATTAATAGAAGCTAAAGCCAAAAAATTAATTTGAGCAAGCTTGCTTTGTGGACACATGCATACAAAAAGGTAAAAAAAATTATGATGTATTGTAAGCTAGTCCAATGGCCACGAAGGATCCAACAATTTTTTAATAATTGCCAAGATGTTTTTTTGCAATAAAACAATACTAATTTACAGTGTGCACAAAGAAATTGTAAAAAAAACATGCCTTCTGGCTTGGCAAATTTCCGACCATTTTAATAAAAAATTGGACACAAAGAAAAATGGCCTACCATGTGGTGATTAAAAATTGTTTTGCGTCTGTAATAAAATTAAAAACAAAAAAGCTTTTGCCCAAACTGTGCAGCTTTAGCCATACTTCCTGTACTATTTAAGTAAAAACTTTTTCCTTGCAAATTTTTCTACCTCACTTTATCAACACCTTTACTTGCCTTTGAACTAATTATTCTAATTGCTTAGCCTAGCCCACAGCTAATTATGCACACTCCAGAATTAGCTACTAATGTGGAAATTGTTTATAGCAATAGTGGAAAGCAATGCTCATGCTGTAAACTTATAATAGGAAGTGCTGATTGGAAATACTATCATGGCTTTTACTAGTAATAATTGCAAAAAAAAAATTGCATTGTTGTGTATGGCACGTATAGGTTCTGTCAGGGGTTTACTTTTTTAAAATATGAGTACTGTCTCTTTCATGCAGCATAGCGCATTGCCAAAGTAGTGAGAAATAAATAGTAATTTTTTTTACCAAAAAAAACTGCAAAATTGCTACATCATGCATCCAACATGTTTATATTGTTGTGGGACCATCGAGGAAAACCAGAACCCTTCAGGCTGCTCACCCTGAAAACGGTACAGCCATAGCCACAGTACTGGCTGCTGCACCTATCAAGCGAACTCAGCATAATTATGTAATTTTAGCCCAGAACTGCTTCATTAGTGATTACACAGCCACAAGTGAATTATTATCAAGGCCATTGTTACCAAATATTGTTACCGAATTAAACCTGATTATATTGTTATGTTGCCTGCTTTTGACATGCACTTCTGCTTATATATGTGACACCCAACGCAATGCCTTACACACCAGACATGCACACATATATATTAGACACCTGATATAATCTTTCTCATACCTTTTCATGAGTAAAATTTTTTTATCTATTATTATTGTTAAGAGTGTCACATTGCACCGCATGTTAGAAAATTTACTTGCATTGTAAAGAGCAGATATTCGGCTGAGCTTATAAGTGCTGTATGCAACAGTATGTCTTGGGTATGTAAAAGATTGTACCGGGTGTCACACATAAAAGCAGAAGTGCATTTCAAAAGCAGGCAACATAACAGTGAAAATCAGGTTTAATTTGGTTCCATCATTTGGTAATAATGACCTTAATAGTAACTCACTTGCAGGCATGTAATCATTTATTCTAGCAATTGTAGGCTAAAATTACATGACTTTGCTGGGTCTGCTTGGCAGGCACAGTGGTAGGTTCTGTGGTTCAGGCAATACTGTCTAAGTATAGGTAGCCTGGTAGGATCTTGTCCTTTCTTGACGGTCCTGCAACAGCCAATACGAACATGTCTATTTATACTATTTAAAGGTGACTATTTACTAACAGTCACTGTGAATTGCATTATAGTTATTATAAAATGTAGTTAATAAATTTAATTAAATAGTGATTATGTGGCTCTTAGTTAGCAGTGTAGCAATAACACATTGGGGCCCCACTGTCTTAACCCGTACAATCTTTTTAAGTTTTTTATCAATATCTGTTATAAGTGTTACATATGTCGTGACTCAGGAGATGCCGGAATTAGACACCAAGTCAGAGTGAACAAGATTGTGGAATACTGGAATTGCCACAGGTAAAAAAGGCGGCTGGGACCCATGAGGAAGGCACGGCAGCAACAAAATATGTGTACAATGGGATTGGGTGTGCTTGGCCAGCCCGATTGGTATTATTTGGAAAATCCTCGGATTTTCTTGGGTTAAGCAATTAAGCACAAATCAAGGGCACAGCTTTAAGCTCAAACACAAGCTTATTCACAAATATGCGGCCTGAATTCTCAGTGCGATTTATCACATTGGTGGCCATAAAATTTTATGTGGTTGCCCACTATTGAATAAAACAAAAATAAGCAGTTTAATCACTCAGGCCGAGCTACGACAACCAGAAAACCAAGGAAGGATATTGTGGGCAATTATTTCTTAATTATTTATTTGCACCCATTCACTGGCCAAATTGAGCAGGTTGGAGTGGTTGCTGGGCAACCCTTGATGAATTGCTGGTCTTCTTAGGGCTTGCAATGTGCTGAGCAGGATGGATAGTAAGTGGCTGCTACTGAAGAGCTGGATATAAATACCACCATGGCTGCTGATGAGCAGAATAGAAGTATGACAAATCCTTGACAGATTACAATGCCAGCAGGCGTAGTAGCAAATAGACACAACAAGGCATGACTAATGACTAGCAATCCAGCAGGGCTTGGGCCATTTTGCCTGTTTTGAAGGGGCATGGCAATGAGCAAATTGAAGACAAATTCACCATTCCGATGGGGCGCAGCAGTGAATGAGTTTACAACAATTATTGTGCCAAGGAAAACAATCAGCAACTAACGACACCAGACCTAACCCAGCTACCAACACAAAACCAGTCACGTGAGAAATTGCTAAAGACTCAGAGCAATCTGGATAGTGTCCTAAGAGACATCAAGCAGACCATGCTGGGTGACAAGCTGGCAAATTCAAGAATACTTGTAGCTAGCTGCTTTGCAGTAGTTAGCTACAGTTGCATGCAAAATAAGGCAAGCATTTTGTGAAATCGCTGGACAAAATGGCAAAGTTAACAATGGGTATATGTGGAGTGGTTTTATGCTCTCAAAAATTAAATTCAGAAGCTAGGTCTTGGGATTTTCTTTAGCAACGCAGTTTTAAAAGTCTCTAAGCTTTTTACATGCATTTTTGCCAAAAAGAACCACTACCACCATAGCTAGTGGCAAACTCTTCCGCGTACCAGCCCCAGAAGTCAAGTACAGTCTTTGAGCCCAGTGAAGGTACTGGTTCTGATGGCTATAGAAAGGGAAGAATTTTTGATTGCCTTCCACGTATTAGTGCATCTGCTGCTACATCAATCCTCTTACTTTGTAGCCCACCCAAGGGCAAATATGAAGCCATCACCTTCTACTTCATCATCACTAAGATCTTTGCCGCCACTGGCACATGTGAGCACCCTACCTGGCATTGTCGGTCAGGGGATGAAGATTGCAGTGTATCTAGTGGGCGCGGCCCAGCCAGTAGCAACAAACTAGTTCAGACATTTGTTTTTATTTTGGGCATTCTGAGGAATTGACAGGGGATCATGGAAACCTGTTTGTGAGCAGTGTTGAGCCAACCAGAACTACTGCAGTGCCAGTTTTTACTGAATGGTGCCTGGCAGTACCACACTTACAGTTGCTAATTTAGCCACAAATAAGGCAGCAGCAATTATTGCCACCTTCATGTTTACGTTGTAACACATTATTTAGTTTTCTCAATTTTTTTTACAAACTGCAGTATTTCCATAGTGTTTGAGATTTGCCTTAGTATATTTCACAATAGCTAATTTAGATGCACTGAATTAAATAAAAGTACCAAGGCTGGTATTTAGTTGATAAACACTTGGCATTTAATGAAGGTTAATATTCAAAGCCGCATTTACACACATAGGCACAACAGAACAAAGCCAATTGATTTTTTAAATTGAATACAATTAATCACAATATAATTTAATCTAAATTAAACTGGCATTGGCAGCTGCTGCGGCCATTTGCCAAGAAATGTTAGCTAATTTGTGAAATGTCAGAGAGACTTTCTCATTGAATGGTTGAGCAGCAATAGAAAATCAACAACAAAGATTTAGCAAAAAGCTTGGCAATAATAAAATAGATGCCGCACACAAAATAGCGGAAATACAAAAGAAAAATACAATGGGACAAATCAAAGTGCAAAAATTGGGGCAATTTGTTTGTGTAGCGGCTTCCAAAAACTGGCACAAAATTAATTTAATGAAGATAGTACAAAAGGAAAAAGGCGTCAAAAGAAAAACAATTTTTAGAAAAATCCCTTTGTAGATATGTTTGTTCAACAGAGAAAACACAAAATATTGCAATTAGAAAGTAAGAAAATCTTTTTGCAATTTTTGTCCTAGCGGACTATTTAAGCAATTATTTTTTCAACAAAAGCATATTATATTAATTTGCATTCACCAGGTTTTCTCCAAGTTTATATAATTTATTTTTCTTTTGCTCATTATAATCCAGCTAAGACCTTCGGCTAATTATGGCAAAGTGTCAGACGTGTTACCAAGAGGAAGCTTACCAGGGCAAAACCTACGGCCCAAAGTGTGATCCAAGCAAGATATGTGACGATTCTATGAAAACTTACAAAAAATATGGACCATGGTATACCAGAAAATAATTTTATGTAGGTGCTAGTAACGCAACCATTACGTATGCAAATTGTCAGCCCTCATGATTTGTTAGCCATATATGACTTGTTGCAGGTGTTTGATACTTTACTCCTAAAAGTCAATAATTGTATGCTGGCTAAAAATATAGTTAATTTAGTGTTTATTTTATTAACAGTAAGTCACTGTGGCATTCATTAAATAGTTGTCATATACAGCTTTAATGTAAATGTAAGTCTCTTTAACAGGGTTCGCACAATGTTTATTTAAATTTGTGCAACCATACCCTTTCAAATTCGGCAGAAGCATAAATGGCTAGTACCTCTTTCTTTATGTTTAATGGTATGGGGTTACTATATATATCTAAAAAATGGAGAGGGTCATTAAATTTTTTGCAATATAAATAATTTCAATAATTTCTGAATACATCTTCTGTAACCCCTGGGAGTTTTCTTAATTATGGCTGCTTATATTTTTGCTAATTATGAGGTGCCGCCAAGCACTATTTGTTAAAAATGGGTGCCGTTGCATTTTCAGTTGGCCCAATGCTGCTTGTGAATGCATTTCCAGCATCATCTGACAATTCATCAGGACGTCAGAATAAAACGAATGTCTGCACCAGTTTGTCGGTACCGGCCGGGCCGTGCCTGCTAGATATGCCATGATTCGCATCCTCCTGGCTGGTAATGCTGGGTAGGGCACTCACGTGCACTGGCGGCGGCGAGGGACTCAGCAATGATGCAGCAGAAAGGAATGATTCCAGCTTTGCTATTGGGTGTGCTACAATATGAGGAGGTTGACGTATCACCGGACATGTTAATACGTGGAAGGCCGCCAGAACTTCATCCCATTCCATAACTGCTTTTAACCAAGTACATTCAGCAGGGTATCGACGGTGGTACTCGTTCTCTGGGCTGAAGTGCAGGAAAGGTTTGCCACTAGCTATTGTGGCAATGGCTCTCTTTTGGCGAAAAACATCTGTAAAGTTTTTTGTAAACTTTGGATTAGCGTTTATTAAAGAAAACCTAAGGACCTAGCTTTCGAAATTCAACATTGGAGTGTGCAGAATTGCTCCATTTATACCCGTTGTGGACCTTGCCAATTTATCCAGCAATATTACAAAGTTTCTGCTCCATTTTGCATGCGACAGTAGTTAATTGCACCCGCGGCGGCAGCCAAACAGTGGCCGCTGCTGTGGTGCAGCTGGCTACTAGTATTTTTGAAATAGCGGCCTAGTTGTTGGCATGGTTTGCTCGTCTTGATTTCTCTCGGGACAATATCCGGATTGCTTGGAGTGTTTGGCAATTTCCTACGCGACCAGCCTTGTACAGGTTGCCAGGTTTGGTCTAGTGTCGCTAGTCGCCATTTGTCTTCAGCAACCTGATAATAGTAGTAACATTGCCTGTTGTTACACCTGGTTGATATGGCGAATTTGTTGTCAAATTGCTGGCCATCACTACACCCCAATGGTGCCCTAATCTGTCGAGGATTGAACATGCACTGCGTCAGTTAACTACCGCGCCTACTGGCGCTGAGATTCATAGCGTCCATTTGTACTGCGCCTGCCAGCGCAATAATCCATCGAGGATTGAATTTGATTTATGTCGATTTGCTATTGTGCCCGCTGGCGCCGTAATCCATTGCGTCAATTTACTACTGCGCCTGCCGGCGCCGTAATCCGTCGAGGATTCCTTGTATTTCTACCCTGCTTGTCAGCGGCATCGAGGTATTTGTATCCCGCTCCTCACCGGCCACTCCGCGGCCGCCGCCGCGGTGCCATTTCTAATCTTCCCGATTCGGCTCGCGAATAGGCGCAAATAAATAATTGTGGAATAATCGCCTGCGATATCCCTTCTGGTTTCACGATTGTCGTGGCTCAGACCGACTGATCAAACTGCCAATTTAAGCTCGTCCCAACAGAAGAGCGATTGATCGGGGATTTTGCAGCCACCAACGCAACCGATCGTACCGAAAATCCGGGCCAAATGATTGCGCATAAGCTTGTATCCGAGCTTAAAATATGCGTCTCCTCGGGTTGCATTTAATAGCTCCGCTTGCGGGCATCCGGGAATCGTCCGAAAGGTACCGATGGAACAGGCTGAGCGCGCCTGATTCCATCATGCATGCCGTTTGTTGCTGCCGCGCCTTGTTCGCGTTTCCCGGCCGCCTCTTTTGTCCGCGGCGGATTACGTTATCCCACTATCTTGCTTATTCTGAATCGGAGTCCGATTCCGGCGTCTCCTGAGTCACAACACTTGCAAGGGTAACCCATTCATCTTGAAAGCAACGAGTCCGCCAATAAACAGTGTGCTTAGACGTTTGTGACTGAGGACTACTCTGCTGCCACAAGTTGAGTATCTTAACTGCAGTGTGGCAGTAGAAGATAAAAAGTAACCAATTGTGTGCTTGCCAGTAAGAGTTAAATTGGGGTAAACCAAGTTCCATGAGTACGAACAACAGTAAAAAATAATCACAAATGGCATTTTTACAGCCCCCGACAACCAAATTACCTAGATCTAAAGGCAAACGGTGACTTTGCTGCAGAATTATAAATTAACCGTAATAATAATAAAATTTATAACCTACAGCCATGAGGAAAGGCAAGTGGCATTTACACTTGATGATTTAGTAAAAAAATAATTACCAAAGTTTGTAAATCATAGTATTCCAATTATTATAATGCCAAATTATTTTATTTCAAACTAGAAATGTGCTATATAACTATATGCCCCATAGCAATTAATTAATGTGGCTGTACAGTATTGTTATTTAGGTTTTATAATTTTCCGTGAACTGCTTTCCAATCAGCACTTCCTATTATTAGTTTGCAGCAATCACACAATTCACCATCAGCATGCATAATTTCAACATTAGCAGTTAATTCTGGAGTGAACATAGTTTGTATGAGTTTAACCTTTAAAATTAGATTATATTATTAGTGTGTAAATAATGATAGCGGTATACCGGAATAATAATAATAAATGCAGAGGAAAACGTCTTTGTTTAAATAGCACAAAAGCCTGCAATTTTTGTAAGACAATTAGCGTTTAATAATTGTTAATTATTACATAGAGAAGAAAAACTAGACGGATAATGATTTTTGGCTCTGCTGCTGGAATTTCTTTTAAACGTTTTCTAAAGAGATTGGGGTATGCCAAGCCGGAATAAAAATTCTTTAAGCATTTGCTTTGTGTGCACTACGCCTTGGCAATTTTTTTTGCTACAAAGAATCATTTCGGCAGTTGTTAAAAGAAAACTGTTGGCGCTTTTTTCTAGTTTTTGCACGTCAGCGTAATAAAAATTAGCAAGTATTCTTTGAACAATTTCTTTGTAAAAATGCCACGCAAGCACGCCTGGGGGGTTTTTGCAATTCCCATTTTTTGGGGTTTACTTGTGAAACTCTTTACTCTCTATTCTTAATTTTTCTAGATTAATTTTATGAATTACATGATTTTCGGTATTTGATTAATGTGAATTCCAGCTTACATGGTCTTCGTATTTTTTGCTAATAATAGCGTACTTTTTTTTTTAGTAAAGTTGAAGTTTTGTTTTGTTCGATAATGAGTTTATATAAACTTAGTTAGAAAACAAAAGCGGATAGGTAATTTTTAGCAAGAATATAGTGGCTCAAGACGTGTATCAACAATTTAAGCAGTTCGGTTTATTCAGAATTTACTCTTGTTGCGGGACCGTCGAGGGGGGACGGAACCCCGTCGGGTTACCCGCACTCGGACGGTACCGCTGGAGTCACAGAACCGGTCGCCAGGTCCGCCGGGCGCACCCGACGCGGTCATGTGACCTGAGCCCATAATCGTTGAGAATTAACGATTACGCGCCCGCAAGCGGATTATTATCGAGGCCGTTTTTCCAATGGCAAAACCGGTTTCAAACCGGTTTTCTTTATTATGGCGCTCGGTTTTGACACACGCTTCCGCCTATAAATTGGATGCCCGACGTAGCCATTTTCGTAGCTTTTCCTTAGTGAAAAATCTCCTATTATTTCTTATTATTAAGGCGTCGCATTGCGCCGAGCACAGGAGCCAGTACCTGTGTTTCTAGAACATTATCCCAGCCGAGCCAGTACGCGCCGATACGCAACACTCTGGCAATTGTGTACTTGAAGCCTCCAAGTTTAATTTTATTAGAATGCCCGGCTATTGTTTCATGCATGTTTTGTGACCAAAGGGACATTATAATTAGAGTTTGAGTCAAAATAAACAAAATCGTGCATGGAAAGAACCAATGCGAGCACGAGAAGCAGGCGGAAACCACGAATACACTGTTGCAGCCACAAACGACGTGCACGACGAGATCGAGCGCGTTCGGCAGGTTTTGTCGGTATCTTTTGGGGAATTCCCGGTTGCTCGTAGGCTGAGCTATTAAGCAAAATACGAGAAGAGCAGCTTTAAGCTCAGACGCGAGCATATGCACGATTATGCGGCCCGGATTCTTGGTGCAATCAATCGCATCGGCGGCGGCGCAATCCCGGATGATCGCTCCTTATTGGATCGAGCCAAAATCGGCGGTTCGACCAATCGGGCCGAGCTACGACGGCCAGAAACCCGGGGGAAGATATTGTGGGCGATTATTCTCTGTTTATTTATTTGCGCCTATTTGCTGGCCGAATCGACCGGGTTGGAGCGGACACTGGGCGACTCTCGACGGGCCGCTAGTCTTCTTAGATCTCGCAAGGCACAGAGCAGAAAAGCTACTGTGTTGCGAAATCGCCGGGCTTCGTCGGGGGGCGCGGAGCCTGGGACCGTCGGTCACCTGACCTGGACAGTGTCCCGCAATCGGCGGCAAACGGCGGAACTGAAAAGAGTATAAAAGGCAAGTAGCGTTAGATTACGGGGAGAACGATGGGTTTTTAGACAAGGAAAACTCATAAGCGACTAGAGGAATGGCTGCTGGTTTTATACTCCAGACAGTGCGGGTGGTCAACAGCTAGGCAAACTACTTTACAATCAGTATCTGCACCCAGGTGCAGACACTGCGAATGCCCCCAAAGGAATCGGAAATTCCTCCAAAGGGATCCGATTATTATGGGCACAGGGTAGCCACCCAGGAATCAGTGGGTAGCTTGCCCCCCCTCGGGGGCCTCGCAACAACCGCTATCATTATTTACACACTAATAACATAATCTAATTTTAAAGGTAAACTCATACAAACTATGTTCACTCCATAATTAACTGCTAATGTTGAAATTATGCATGCTGATGGTGAATTGTGTAACTGCTGCAAATTTATAGAAGAAAGTGCTGACTGGAAAGCAGTTCACAGTAAATTATAAAATTTAAACAAATAACAATAGTGTACGGCCACATGAATTGACTACTATTGGGACATGTAGTTATATAGCACATTTCTATTTTAAAATAAAATAGTTTAGCATTTAAATTATTTTCATGCAATTATTCACAAACTTTGCTGACTAATTTTATCATGTCATTCAGTTCAGTGTAAATGTCACTTGTCTTTTCTCCATGGTTCTAGGTTAGAAATTTTAATTTGATTACAGTTAATCCATAGTTCTGCAGCAAAGCCACTGTTTGCCTTTAGATCTAGGCAATTTGGTTGTCGGGGGTAGTAAAAATGGCATTTGTGATTATTTTTGCTGTTGTTTGTACTTATGGAACTTGGTTTACCCCAATTTAATTTTTACTGGCAAGCACACAATTTTTTACATTTTATTTTCTATTGGCCACACTGCAGTTAAGATACTCAACTTGCGGCAGCAGAGTAGTCCTCAGT
Source organism: Coemansia sp. RSA 2610 (assembly GCA_027578495.1). NCBI lineage: Eukaryota > Fungi > Kickxellomycota > Kickxellomycetes > Kickxellales > Kickxellaceae > Coemansia > Coemansia sp. RSA 2610. The sequence goes on from JANBSD010000054.1 coordinate 13,906, forward strand.
CACAAACGTCTAAGCACACTGTTTATTGGCGGACTCGTTGCTTTCAAGATGAATGGGTTACCCTTGCAAGTGTTGTGACTCAGGAGACGCCGGAATCGGACTCCGATTCAGAATAAGCAAGATAGTGGGATAACGTAATCCGCCGCGGACAAAAGAGGCGGCCGGGAAACGCGAACAAGGCGCGGCAGCAACAAACGGCATGCACGATGGAATCAGGCGCGCTCAGCCTGTTCCATCGGTACCTTTCGGACGATTCCCGGATGCCCGCAAGCGGAGCTATTAAATGCAACCCGAGGAGACGCATATTTTAAGCTCGGATACAAGCTTATGCGCAATCATTTGGCCCGGATTTTCGGTACGATCGGTTGCGTTGGTGGCTGCAAAATCCCCGATCAATCGCTCTTCTGTTGGGACGAGCTTAAATTGGCAGTTTGATCAGTCGGTCTGAGCCACGACAATCGTGAAACCAGAAGGGATATCGCAGGCGATTATTCCACAATTATTTATTTGCGCCTATTCGCGAGCCGAATCGGGAAGATTAGAAATGGCACCGCGGCGGCGGCCGCGGAGTGGCCGGTGAGGAGCGGGATACAAATACCTCGATGCCGCTGACAAGCAGGGTAGAAATACAAGGAATCCTCGACGGATTACGGCGCCGGCAGGCGCAGTAGTAAATCGACGCAATGGATTACGGCGCCAGCGGGCACAATAGCAAATCGACATAAATCAAATTCAATCCTCGATGGATTATTGCGCTGGCAGGCGCAGTACAAATGGACGCTATGAATCTCAGCGCCAGTAGGCGCGGTAGTTAACTGACGCAGTGCATGTTCAATCCTCGACAGATTAGGGCACCATTGGGGTGTAGTGATGGCCAGCAATTTGACAACAAATTCGCCATATCAACCAGGTGTAACAACAGGCAATGTTACTACTATTATCAGGTTGCTGAAGACAAATGGTGACTAGCGACACTAGACCAAACCTGGCAACCTGTACAAGGCTGGTCGCGTAGGAAATTGCCAAACACTCCAAGCAATCCGGATATTGTCCCGAGAGAAATCAAGACGAGCAAACCATGCCAACAACTAGGCCGCTATTTCAAAAATACTAGTAGCCAGCTGCACCACAGCAGCGGCCACTGTTTGGCTGCCGCCGCGGGTGCAATTAACTACTGTCGCATGCAGAATGGAGCAGAAACTTTGTAATATTGCTGGATAAATTGGCAAGGTCCACAACGGGTATAAATGGAGCAATTCTGCACACTCCAATGTTGAATTTCGAAAGCTAGGTCCTTAGGTTTTCTTTAATAAACGCTAATCCAAAGTTTACAAAAAACTTTACAGATGTTTTTCGCCAAAAGAGAGCCATTGCCACAATAGCTAGTGGCAAACCTTTCCTGCACTTCAGCCCAGAGAACGAGTACCACCGTCGATACCCTGCTGAATGTACTTGGTTAAAAGCAGTTATGGAATGGGATAAAGTTCTGGCGGCCTTCCACATATTAACATGTCCGGTGATACGTTGACCTCCTCATATTGTAGCACACCCAATAGCAAAGCAGGAGTCATCCCTTTCTGCTGCATCATCGTTGAGTTCCTCGCCGCCGCCAGCGCATGCAAGCGCCTTACTTGACATTACCAGTCAGGAAAGCGCGGATCGTGGTGCACCTAGCGGGCGCGACCCGGCCGGTACCGATAAACCGGCACGGACGTTCATTTTGATTGGACGTCGCGATGAATTGTCTGACAACGCGGGAAACGTATTCGCAAGCAGCATTGGGCCGGCTGGTAATGCCGCGGCGCCTATCTTCAACAAATGGCGCTTTACAGCACCACAATTGCACTTGCCAAAAATTGAAGTCACAATAAGAAAAAATGCCGAAATGCAAACATTTTTGTTTATAATAAATTAAAAGAATATTTCCGCCTACAAAAAAATGCAGAATTTTTTTTTAAAAAAAACCCGCAGCATTGTAAGCATCCGTGTAAACAATTATTTTCGAAATGTTAGCAAAGCCATTTTTATGTGCGATTTTTGCTTACTGTGGGCTATATAAGCTTTACATTTTGCAATTAAATAATGGTTGCTGCTAATTTGTCATTTAAAATAATTTTTTAATTACCCATCTATTAATAATATTTTTGCCAAACGCTAATATTTGCCAATGTCAAGCTCCGGTAAAAGTAGACTAATAAATTCAATTAACTATGTCCCGCCTCCTTGCCAGTGTGACAAGTGTGGGTCAGTTTTTATAAATTCAAAGTGTAACTGCTTTATGCTAACTGTGTTAGCTAGTCATACTTTTATCTTATTTATGAGTGCATTTAGTCGGGTTTAACATGCAGTATATTGTGTTGCTAATGACCAATGTGTAATAAATTTACAAATCATAATATTAGGTTAATAAGTACTTACCGGCATTGTAACTTTTAAAAACAATAAAACCTATATATTTCAAAATTACAATTTGTCTTTAGCTATTAAAATATTACCAAAACAAAAACAGTTTGGTGAATAGCTCAATTGTAATATTTATTTTTAAGCTGTTGCATACTGCATGTACAGATTTGGCCGGTAGTCTACTCTTTACAACACGAGTATGGGCTCTCGTGGTCAGCGTATCTCGACGCCTAGATAATAAAAAATAGATGGACTTTTTTAACTAAAGCAAAGCTATGAAAGTGACTACGGTGGGCATTCAGCACATATATATGTCTCAATTACGTAAGAAGTAGCATTGGGTGTTGCAAGTATAAACGGAAGCAAATGTCAAAACTAAGCGCCATAACAAAGAAAACCGGGTTTAAACCAATTCCGCCATCGGGGAGAAACGGCTTCAATTATAATCCACCCGCGGGCGGGTAATCGTTAATTTCGCAATTATAGGCTTAGTTCACATAACCAGGTTGAGTTCCCTTGGCAGGTTAAGCGTCGGCAGATTCTGTGGTCCCGGCAGTACTGTCCGAGGGCGGGTAGCCAGGTGGAGTCCTGTCCCCCTTGATGGTCCTGCAACACTATCTCATATAAAAATTGACAAAATCATAATTGTAATATTTGCCTCTAGCCAATTGAGCACATTAATTTATAAAATTGTTGTAAGTTTACGTCACTAAATAACATTTTCAACTTAATAGTCACAATAAATCATTTATAATGCAAACTACAGCTAAGCCTTCTTTTTTAAAAATCAACAATGTGCTTCAGCAAATTACCCTATATATTTTACCACTTTATTATAAAACTAATAAAGTGTTACACCTAATTAAAAACTGCTGTGTAGCATAAGCTGGTAACATTTAAATTTATTAAAAAGCTTACATTATTAAAAAATTATGTGTTTAATTTATACATAAATTAAACTGAGCTTATTAAAACGTAATGTAATTAAATGGTGCTTTTATTAAAACAGTAATTTTAGTTTTAATAACCTTGGCTAACAATGTGTGTTGTAAATAATTTTGTAAAAACTAGCTGGTGGCTATTTAAGCTATAACATTTTGCAGTTTTTTTAAACCTTATCCATTTTCTTGTAACGCAGTTTTTAACAAGCTACCAAATTTTCTTGCACTTGCTTAATAATTAATTATAACAAGTATGTCTAACTTATTTCCAGGCCCTTGCTCATGTGGTTATATAAAAGGTAGTGCAGATTGCAAGGGATATCATGCAAGAAAAGCAACAGGAAATTAAATGCATAAACAATTTACAACAAATTTTACGTTAAACGTGTTTTTTTAAACTGGTTTATCTATATGCTGCAATTTCACAAATGCTAAACTGTTAGAATTTCCTGACTCGGCTCACTGAGCTGATCTATTTTGGATTTTATTTAGGAGATTGATTCTCGGGTTCCGAGGTTGATTCCTTCTTGGGTTTTCAATATATTCAGAATAGTACTTAAACGGCGACCTAGGAGTATCCGCTACCATCATTTCTAACATAAACAATTTTTTTAGTATTTTTATTTGTGTTTACATAAAATAAGATAAAATATTTATAGTTTAGAGTATTGCAAAGTCGCCGGGCTTAGTCAGAAAGAACAGTGCCCAAATCCATCCGTTACATGGCCGGATGGTATCCTGCAATTGGCGGTGAACGGCAGAACTTTAATAAGAGTATAAAGCAATTAGCACTTGTAAGCAAGGATAACAACGGGGTATTAAACTAAAAAAAAACTTAAACGAGACTAGGAAAATGGCTGCGGTTTATATGCTCTTGGCAGCATGTAATCAAAACTAGGCAAACTACTTTTACACAAGTTTTTGCACACTTGTGCAGATTTCGTGACTCAGGAGACGCCGGAATTGGACTCCGATTCAGAGTAAGCAAGATCGTGGGATAACGGAATCCGCCGCAGACAAAAGAGGCGGCCGGGAAACGCGAACAAGGCGCGGCAGCAACAAACGGTATGCACGACGGGATCGGGCGCGCTCAGCCGGGTCTATTGGTGTCTTTCGGACAATTCTCAGATGCCCGCAGGCGGAGCTATTAAATGCAACCCGAGGAGACGCGGATTTTAAGCTCAAAAGCAAGCTTATGCGCGACCATGCGCCCCGGATTTTCGGTTCGATCAACCGCATTGGCGGCTGTAAAATCCCCGATCAATCGCTCTTTTATTGGGTTGAGCTTAAATTGGCGGTTTGATCAGTCGGTCTAAGCCACGACAATTGGGGGACAGGGAGGGATATTGCGGGCGATTATTCCACAATTATTTATTTGCGCCTATTCGCGAGCCGAATCGGAAAAATTAAAAACGGCACCGCGGCGGCGACTGCGGAGCGGCCGCCGACGCGGTGCCGCTGAGGAACGGGATACAAATACCTCGGGGGGGGCGGTCGCTGACAAGCGGGGTAGAAATACAAGGAATCCTCAACTGATCACGGCGCCGGCAGGCGCGGTAGTAAATAGACGCAACGCGATATAAAGGGGCGCCGGCGGGCGCAATAGTAAATGGACGCGACGGATTAGGGCATTGGCGGGCACAATGTCAGTTCTATCCTCAACGGATTAGGGCGTTATTGGGGGCGCGGCAATGGCCAGCAATTTGACTACAAATTCGCCGTACCAACGAGGCGCAACAAGGGGCAACTTTACGACTATTATCGGATCGCTGAAGACAAATGGCGACTAGTGACACTAGACTAAACCTGGCAACCCGTACAAGACCAGTTGCGTGGGAAATTGCCGAACACTCCGAGCAATCTGGATATTGTCTTGGGAGAAATCAAGGCGAATAAGCCAGCCGGTGACTAGCCGGCCATTTCAAGTACACTATTAGCCAGCTGCACCGCGGCAGCGGCCGCTGCGCGGCAACCGCCACGGGTGAAATTAGCTACTGTCGCATGCAAAATGGAGCTGAAACTTTGTGAAACTGCCGGACGGAATGGCAAAGTTCATGACGGGTATAAATGGAGCAAATCTGCGCGCTCCAACGTAGAATTTCTTAAGCTAGTACCTTGAATGCTTATTTTGAATTAAACAGTTGTCTAAATTCTCTCCACAACCACTCCGGACCCCGCCGCGCGCATGTGTAAACCGACAGATATTAATTCCTTGCCAGAAGGTACGTATCTGCTCCAGCGGTTTATAGTCATGAAGGACAGCGACATTCTGTGGATAGTTTGTTTATTAACTCAACCAAAGTTGCTACGTTGGTCCCCTCCCGTAGCCTGACCAAGAATGTTGACGCAGTCAAAACCGGATGACGCCTTATCATTTGAATCCCTGCTGCCGCCAGCACGAGCGGACTCCCCGCCCAGCGCTTTGAGCCAGGAGGATCGAGATGCCCGTGCGCCTAGCGGGTGCGGCCCAACTGGTACCGACAAACCGGTGCGGACGTTTGTCTTGATTAAACGTCCCAAGGAATCGTCCGACAATGCAGAAAATCCGGCCGCAAGCAACATTGGAATTCCCGGAAGTGCTGCGGCGCCCGTCTTTGACGAATGGCGCTTGGCAGCACCACATATAGCAGCTGCCAATAAATCCGGTAGTCTTTTCTGCTTGCGTTAGTTTTGTCTTTCACAGGGTTATGCCTGCGCAAAGTCATATTTTTATTTTGTAATATCTTAATTAAAACATTGCGTTCATTAAACCAAAATTTTCTTTGCTAATAAACAATAAAATTAATAATTGCAGGTGGAAGCTAAAAACTTTAATTTTAGTATATTAAATTAGTGGTGGTGTCTTCTATTAACAATTTTATTAATTTATAATTGTCTCCTGGGTTATATTAAACAAGTGCATAATTAAATTATTTTTTAATTTACACTAGATGAAAAACGGTTATTAAATTGTATATTGCAATAAGGTGCGTTTGTAGTATTTTATACTAATTTGGTTCATCTTCTGATTTACTGCAGTATATGACCGTGTGCTATTTAAGCCAAACGCCTAGCTAGAGCTTTTTTAGTTAGCCATATCTATCTGCTTTCATTTCTGTTTACATAACAGTATTATAAATAACTACTAGTATTATTACCAACAGCTTACCAAAAACCCAGACTAATATGTCAAACTTATTTCCCGGCCCATGCTCATGTGGTAATATAAAAGGTAGTGCAGATTGCAAGGGATATCATGCAGTGCAAGCAACAAAAAAATAAATGCATATCTTGTGCTGTAAGGCACTTTTTATTTAAAATGGGTGCGCCAGCAAATCTGGATACTTTGAAATTGCTTGTGATTGTGTTGTCAAATTTAAGAAATGGATTTAACACATGTCAAACAAGTACATATTTGCAGATTGTTGTGTCAGCACTGATGTAGCTACTTACGCTACCGCAGCTAGCATTTCTACTTATCTAGCTTGTGGTATTAGGCAGGGTGGTTGCACATGCAGGTGGCAGCAAAATACTTTGTAAGAAATAGCAAGTTGTTAGCTCTATTGTTGTTTTTGAACACGCTACAAACAATAAAGCTGGCCTAAGAAAAGCTTATTAGGTTTTAAATTTAATAAAAAAATTATATTTCTTCACAGTTACTATAATGCAATATACAAGTCTTCCTGGCAAAAGAATAATAGTTTGTTAGACTAATATAAAATGGCTTAATATGAGCTAATGTAGTGGTAAATTTTGCAACAGAATGTAAGTTCATAATACCCTTTTGAATATGTTGTCACAAAACTCCCAAGTTTTAGCTAAACCCCCAATTCTCTTCTTAGAAAAGCACCTGACCACTTTACGTACATTTTTGTAAGGAATTGAAGTAATTTTTTTTATAAAATCTTGCAATGTTTTTGCCTAATATTAAATGTAATTATAGTTTACTGTGTTTATAGCAGTGGCCACAAAACTGCTTTTGCCAAAGTGCAGCCATCCACATGTACGGCAAAAACTGCAGGCTCTGTTGCTTAAGGCAGTTTGCTAATCTTTATATTATGTAATAATATATTATCCACCATTTTTTGTGATTAAAAGTTTTTTGCATGCCCTGCCTTAATCTAGATGCATTGCATATATTAGTATAATTTACTGCTGCTTATCATTGTTTGAGGCAGCACCCACCCAGCATAACAAAATATAAAATTGTACTTGTAATGTTGTTTATTGCTGGGCCTCATTCTCACAATCAAAATTTTTAAAACTGGTGTATTGCCATGCCCTGTTTACAATTGTAATATTATCTTAAAGTTGTGCATTGCCTTATTCTATTTAGCATAATGGCCTAATTTGCGTTCAGCCAGGTTTAGTAATTAATTGCTTATTTCCGTGTTTTTTACACAGTAGTATTACTAAAGGGTTGCGTATAGCCAATCTTTTTGGCACCGCTGTGTTACACGGTATTTGCCGTATAATTATAACTCTATTGAACACAAATTTAGTTTATGTTTGCCTATGCCACATTGTGTATTGCTGCAGTACATATTATACCTGCTGTTAA
>JANBSD010000055.1:0-21610 GCA_027578495.1 Coemansia sp. RSA 2610
ATAAACTGACAACCATACTTGGAATCCTCATTCAGCACCTGCATAACCTATTTGTGCATTTTGAAAACTCTCAGCAGCTTAAAACAAATATGCAATAATCATGTGTTTCATGTCAATCTCACACAAGGGCACATGTACACTAATACATAAATATACAGAAAATCACCAGTACTATGTTTGTAGCTTGCACATATTAAAAAAAATGAATTGTGTGAATTGCAGATAGCATATGATGGCACCCATTGCACAAGTGCATATAATATTCAGACAATAAAGAAGAAAAAATTTACCAAGCCCAGATGAGGCAGCCAAAGTTCTTGCCCGGATCATTGAATATGAGATTCTGGTTCAGTGCAGCAATCTCGCTCATGTCTTGCTCAGTCAGTGCAAAGTCAAACATGTTGAGGTTCTTGGACATCTCCTTGTTGTTGGAGCCCTTGGGAATGACTGTACAGCCACACTCAATTGCCCAGTGCAAAAGTACCTGGGCTGGTGACTGCTTGTGTCTCTAGGCAATGTCAGCAATTGTGTCATGTTTCAGCAGAGGCATAAAGTGTGGGCCGCTCAGAACCATGTTGATCTCGTGGTAGCCCATGTTGCCCATCAATGAGTATGCAGTGACTGCCAGACCCTCAGTCTGCGCCAGCTCAATCAGCTGCTTGCAGTGCAGGTATGGATGCAGTTCAACCTGAAGCACAGCTGGACAGACCTTGGCATATGACAAGAGGTCATAGAGCATGGTGCCAGACATGTTTGAAATGCTGATATTCTTGGCCAGTCCATCATTGTACAAAGCCTCCATGGCCTCCCATGTCTCGTGAAACAGAACCTTGGCTGGAACCACTGGCCCATCGCCACCGTCTCTCCACTCAGGTGGGTAGCGCTCCAACTGTGGCACATACTTTAGTGCCATGGGAAAGTGCACAAGGTACAGGTCGATATAGTCAATGCCCAAGTCGTCAATGTTGCATTGAAAATTTTCCTTGACATGCTCGTGTGCATGAAAGGTATTCCAGAGCTTGCTGGTGATAAACAGCTCCTCACACTTGACTAGACTGTCAGCCATAGCATGCCGAAGCCCCATGCCCACCTCACGCTCGTTGCCATAGTCAGTCGCACTGTCAAATAGATGGTAGCCTAGCTTAACTGCATTGTAGACATGGTCGGCAGCCATGTCCTTGCCGACTTTCCAAAGTCCCGTGCCTACCGTGGGCATCTTGAGTCTGTTCTGGAGCATAATCTCGGGTCCTGCGGCCATTATTCGGCAAATGTAGCTTAAAGTTGAACGAAAAATTGAAATAAACTTGTGAGTTTAGGGTTTGGAAAGGTTAGATAGTAGCGGCGCCGAACAGGAGCTCTTTTATAGCTGGGATTCCGCGAAAAATATGGCCTACTTGACTATACATTCCGATATTCTTCCTTTCAAGGACTGACGTCGGATTTAAAATGTTTGCAAGGAACATTCCACAGTACCCAGTCATGTGCGTGCTTATTGCCAATATTGGCGATCGATACAAGCTACAAAAAAGGGGGCCAGTGCATCGCAATGCACTGGCCTTGAAATCCTATCGGCAGACTAGGAATGCTATCTGTCTTGCGGCAATATTTCACACCTAGCGCGGCATGCATATGGCGCCCATCTGTTTCTGGTTCACACCCAAAAGAGCAAAACCCGAGGATTTTTGCAGGAGAGAAAGGCCGAGTGGGCTCTATTCGCAAATGCCTCAACCGACCACCGACAGATACCGACAGATTAATCTTTTTGCACGAGAATCACAGAAAGGTCCCAAAATCAACGCCAACGGCTGATCCCAATCAAGGCGTACAAACACGAAACTGCTACTTGCAGCCATGCTCAAGCAGTTTGTGGTTTTTTTTCTTCAGTCGATTTGGAGGGGTTTTTTGTCGCGTAATTCACAAAATGGCGGACGAGTTCACCGAGGAGCACAAAAAGCTCTACCAATACGCAGGAAACTCCAACCTCGTGCTTCCGTCGGAGCGCGGAAAGGGAGCGCGGCGTGGCGGCGAGCGCGGCAAGGAAATCGAGTCACTATGGCAAAAGATCGATCCGCGCGAAATGGGCGCAAACATCCGCCGCGAGGCCCCACAAAAGCCCGCGGTAAGCGACGTGGACGTGGAGCGGGCGCAAGAGCGAAAGCGCGCACGCCGGGCGCAGCGCAGCGCAAAGACAGACTACGGGTTCACCAATATCCTCGCGGCAACCGAAGACGTCGAAGGCGTGTATCGGCCGCGCACACAGCAGACTCGGCAAGTGTGGGAGCTGGTGCTATCGCAGATGCGCGTGTACTTGGGTGACCAAACGCCCGAGGTGCTAATGTCGGCGGCTGACGAGACGCTAGCAGTGCTGAAGAACGACGACGCTAGGGAGAAAGACAAGAAGAAGCAGGTGGAAGAGATGGTTGGCGCCAAAGTAGGCGAGCCCGAGTTTGCGCGGCTGGTGCAGCTGGCAAAGCAGATCACCGATTACGGCGCCAACGAGGAAGAGGACACGGAGATGGCTGGTAACGCTGTCCCGGGTGCCGACGATGGCGGCATTGCAGTGATGTTTGGCGGCAGTGACGACGAGCACGAGCAGGCGCTGGGCGGCGAGACTGGGCCGACGCGCCACGTGGTTGATGACGAAAGCAGTGACGAGAGCGACGACGACATGGTTGGACCCGCACTGCCGGCTGCGGGTGACGACGCCGCGGCCGATTCGGATACCAACGCCGAGGGCGATGATGAAGCCGGTGGCTATCGCACGGTGATCCACGGGTACGGCGAGAAAAACGCCAAACAGCTGAATCGGCGCAACGAAGAGCGCGCCAGGGCTATAGCAGCGGCGCAGTCCACCACAACCAGCTTTGGCGGCGACACCCGCAACGAGGAGGAGGACAAAGACGAAGCTGCTGCGCAAGGTCCTGCCAAACTGACTGCGCGCAGCATCGACGCATTCTGGCTGCAGCGCCAAGTGGGTCGGCACTACACGGACCCAATGGCGGTGCAAGAGAAGACCCGCGAGGCCACGCGACTGCTGTCAAACCGGAAGCTGGCGCTGGGCGAGCTGGAGAACGAGCTGGCGGAGCTGTTTGACTACGAGCACTTTGAAACCGTGCAGCAACTGGCCAGCAACCGCGACCTGGTGGTATGGAGCATGCGGCTGGCGCGGGCCGAGACCGAGGGCGACAAAGACCAGGTGCAGGAGGTCGAAGGCGAAATGCGCGAACTAGGGCTATCGTGGATTCTGGCGGCCCGTAACGGCGAAAGCGGCGAGGACGCGACAGCAGCAGTTGTTCCAGACTCGGTAAAGGCAAAGCCCGAGACCGGCACAGCCAAGACAGCTGCTGACAAAGAGTACGCACCCGAGCAGGAGCTTGACCTGGAAGCGCTGGCGTTTACGCAGGGCAGCCACCTAATGACCAACGAAAAGTGGGTGCCGCCCGCTGGCGCAAAGAAGATAACAATGGCCGGATACGAAGAGATCCGGGTACCAGCGCCCGAGCGGCTGCCTGCGGGCGGCGACGACCTGGTGGAGCTGAGCCGGATGCCAGCGTGGACTCACGCAGCGCTCAAGGGCGTGAAGGAGCTGAATCGCGTGCAGAGCCGCGTGTTTCCGGCGGCATTCGAGTCGGACGAAAACATGCTGATTTGCGCGCCGACAGGCGCCGGAAAAACCAACTGTGCAGCGCTGGCCATGCTGCGCACCATCGGGCAGTTCCGCGACGCCGAGACCGGGGCCATCGACGCAGACTCGTTTAAAATGGTGTACATTGCGCCGATGAAGGCGCTGGTGGCCGAGGTTGCCGGCAGCTTTGCGGAGCGTCTGGGGCCGCTGGGATTGCGCGTGGCAGAGCTGACGGGCGATGCGCAGCTGACGCGGCAGCAGATTAGCGAGACGCACTTGATTGTAACCACGCCAGAGAAGTGGGACGTGGTGACGCGGCGCGGTGGCGAGCGCAGCTACACGGATCTGGTGCGGCTGGTGATTATCGACGAGATCCACTTGCTGCACGATGACCGCGGTCCAGTGCTGGAGGCGCTGGTGGTGCGCCATACGGGCGGCGCAGCACGGCTGGTCGGGCTGTCGGCTACGCTGCCCAACTACGAGGATGTGGGCGTGTTTCTGCGCGTGCAGCGCGACCACGTGTTCCACTTTGACGCGCGGTACCGGCCGTGCCCGCTAGCGTTAGACGTGGTGGGAATCTCCGAAAAGCGGCCGATAAAGCGGCTGGAGCGCATGGACCAACTGTGCTACGAGAAGACGCGGCAGCACGCGGACAGCCAGGTGCTGGTGTTTGTGCATTCACGCAAAGAGACCGTGCGCACCGCGCAGCGCCTGCGCGACATGGCCATAGCCGAGGGCGTGACATGGGTGGCGCCCGGTAGCGCCAGCAGCGAGGTGCTGCGCGAGGAAGCCCGCGAGGCCCGCGATAGCGGGCTGCAGGACGTGTTGGCGGCGGGCGTGGCCGTGCACCATGCGGGGCTGACACGCGCGGACCGGCAGCTGGTTGAAGACCTGTTTGCTGACGGCCACGTGCGCGTGCTGGTAGCTACCGCGACGCTGGCATGGGGCGTGAACTTGCCGGCGCACGCGGTAATCATCAAGGGCACCCAGGTGTACCGGCCCGACCGCGGCGCGTGGGGCGAGCTGTCTGCGCAAGACGTGCTGCAGATGCTGGGACGCGCGGGGCGGCCGCAGTTCGATACCCATGGCGCGGGCGTGATCATCACCACGCACGGCGAGCTGCGGTACTACCTGTCGCTGATGAGCCAGCAGCTGCCGATCGAGTCGCAGCTGGTGTCGCGGCTGCCCGACGTGCTTAACGCTGAGATAGCGCGGGGCGTGGTGCGCACGCGCAACGATGCGGCGGACTGGCTGGGCGCGACCTACCTGCATGTGCGCATGCGGCGGAGCCCGTCGGTGTACGAAGTGGCGCGCAGCGAGCTTGACACCGACCCTGGGCTGGTATCGCGGCGGTTGGCGCTGGCACACGCGGCATTTATAGCGCTGGAGCGCGCGTCGCTGATTCGCTATGAGCGGCGGTCCGGACGCGTGCGTGCGACTGATCTGGGGCGTGTAGCGGCACAGTACTATGTCGACCACGGGTCGATGGCCGCGTATCAGAACGAGCTGCGCGCAGATGCCGGCGACATTGACCTGTTGCGAGCATTTGCGGCGTCGCGAGAGTTCCGGCTGATGCCCGTGCGCGCGGACGAGCGCGTGGAGCTGGCACGGCTGACTGAACGCGTACCGGTTCCGGTTCGTGGCCATGACGCGGGCGCCAAAGTGGCAGTGCTGCTGCAGGCGCATGTGGCCCGCCTAGGCTTGGCCGGGCTGGCGCTGGCAGCGGATATGGCGTACGTGACGCAGTCGGCTGGCCGGATCTTCCGGGCGCTGTTTGAGCTGTGCGTGCGGCGCGGATGGGCCCGGGCGGCGCGGCGGGCGCATGCCTGGAGTTTGCAGGTTGAGCGGCGCATGTGGCTGGCCGCGTCGCCGTTGCGACAGCTCGATTGCCCGCCGGATCTGCTGCGCGCTGTTGAGCGCAAGCCGCTGGCATGGGCGCGGTACCTGGACCTGAATGAGCCAGAGCTGGCCGAGCTGGTTGGCTCGCCGCGTGCTGGGCGCGCCCTCTACCGCCTGGTGCATCTGGTGCCGCGCATTGCCGTGGCTGCGAGTGTTCAGCCGCTGACACGCTCGCTACTGCGCGTCGAGCTACGGCTGACGCCTGATTTTGCCTGGACGGATGCGGTGCACGGCGCAGCGGAGCCGTTTTGGATTTTTGTCGAGGATGCCGACGGCGAGCGGCTGTTGCACGCAGAGCAGTTTGTGCTGAAGCGGCAGTACGCGACGGCCGAGCATGTCACCGAGTTTACTTGCCTGCTGACCGAGCCGATGCCGCCGCAGTACTTTGTCAGCGTGTCGAGCGACCGGTGGATCGGCTCCGAGACGCGAGTTGCAGTGTCGTTCAGGCATCTGCAGTTGCCGGCACGGGCGCTACCGCCAACCGAGCTGTTGGATATGCAGCCGCTGCCAGTCTCTGAACTGCGGGACGACGAGTTTGAGCGTGTGTACTCGGCGTCGCTGTCGCCACTGCATGCGACGGGCTCGTTTAACGCGGTGCAGACGCAGGCGTTCCACTCGCTGTACCGCACCGACGACAGCGCGCTGATTTCGGCAGCGGCGGGCTCTGGCAAGACGCTGGCAGCGGAACTAGCGCTGCTGCGGTTCTTCAAGCTCGAGGCGATGCGTGCCCACGAAGAGGGCGAGTCGTATGTGCGTCGGCGTGCCGTGTACCTTGCGCCGTTTGCGGCGCTGGTGCGCGCGCGGGCGCGGGATTGGCGGCAGCGGCTGGGCGGGTTGCAGGGCGGCAAGACTTTTGCAGTGCTGTCGGGCGACGTGGCCGGCGATTTGAAACGCATTGCGAACGCGCATGTGGTGCTGGCGACGCCGACAGCATGGGACGCACTGAGCCGGCGGTGGCGGCAGCGCCAGCGGCATGGCGTGCGCGACATTGGGCTGGTGATTGCCGACGAGCTGCACTGGGCTGGTGGCGCCGGGCTGGGGCTTTCGGACGATGTGGTTAGCGCGGGCGCCGATGACGATGATGCCGGTGCCGATGCAGTGGGCGATCAGCTGGCGGCCGCGTACGAGGCCGTGGTCAGCCGGGTGCGGTATATGGCCGCGCAGCTGGACCGGGCGATTCGCATTGTGGCGCTGTCGGTGCCGCTGGCCAACGCCCGGGACGTGGCTGCCTGGATTGGCGCGCCGTCGGCAGCCGTGTTTAACTTCCACCCGGCAGTGCGACCGGTGCCCCTCGAGATCCGCATCGAGACGTCGACGGTGCCGCACTTTGCTTCGCGTATGGCGGCGTGGCTGCAGCCCACGTACCGTGCGATCTGCGGTTCGGACGACAGCAACACTGGCGATGCAATGGAGGTTGACGCCGACTCGGCGCATAGCCCAGCGATTGTGTTTGTGCCGAGCCGCCGGCAGTGCCGCGTGGTTGCCGGCGACTTGCTCGCATGCGCGGCCAACGATGACCTGCCGTCGCGGTTCCTGCGCGCTGACTCCTCTGCAGTGGAGCAGGTGGCACAGCGTGTGAGCGACCGGGCGCTGCGCGAGTTTTTGGCATACGGCGTGGGCTTTTACCACGAGGCACTGTCGCTCGGCGACCGGCGCGTGGTGCTGGAGCTGTTTGAATCCGGCATGGTGCAGGTGCTAGTAGCCAGCCGCGAGACGTGCTGGGCGCTGGATTCGGTGCATGCGCACACGGTGGTGATCATGGGCGCCGAGCGGTACCAGGGGCGCGAGCACCGCTATACCGACTATCCGGTGCCCGATGTGCTGCAGATGATGGGCCGGGCGTCGCGCCCAGGCATCGACCGGCAGGCGCGGTGTGTGCTCATGTGCATGGCAAACAAACGCGACTTTTACAAAAAGTTCCTGTATGAGCCGCTGCCGCTGGAGTCGCGGCTGGACGCGCAGCTGCATGATGTGATGAACAGCGAGGTGGCGGCAAAGACGATCGAGAGCAAGCAGGACGCGGTCGATTACCTGACCTGGACGTTCCTGTATCGGCGTCTGATGCAGAACCCCAACTACTACGGACTGCAAGGAACCACGCACCAGCATTTGTCAGACTACCTGTCGGAGCTGATCGAGTCTACGCTAGCTGATCTATCGGCGGCGCGCTGCGTGACCGTGGACGACGACGAGATGGACGTGGCACCGACCAACCTCGGAATGATTTCTGCTTATTACCAGATCCGCTACGTCACCGTGGAGATGTTTGCCCTGTCGCTGTCGGCAAAGACCAAGCTGCGCGGCGTGCTGGACATTGTGTCGGCGGCTGACGAGTTCGAGGCGCTGCCTATCCGCCATCGCGAATCGGCGCTGCTCTCGCGTATCGCCAACCGACTGCCCGTGCCGCTGCCGGCGACCGAGGGCGAGGGAGATGCGCGGTGGAACTCGCCGCGTGTGCGCACGCATCTGCTTTTGCAGGCGCACTTTTCGCGGCTGACGCTGCCGGCCGACTTGGCCGCTGACCAGGCGTGGGTGCTGGCCCGCGTGCTGCCGCTGTTGCAGGCCATGGTGGACGTGGCGTCGTCGATGGGCTGGATGCAGCCGGCGCTGGCGGCGATGGAGCTGTCGCAGATGGTAGTGCAGGCCGTGTGGGAGGGCCGCGATCCGCTGGTCAAGCAGGTGCCGCATGTTGGTAAAGTGCTCGACCGGTGCAAGCAAGCAGGCATTGAGAGCGTGTTTGACTTGATGGACATGGAGGACAGCGAGCGTGCGCAGCTGCTGCATGGGCTGTCGACGCGCCAGGTAGCCGAGATCGCTGGGTTTGTCAACCGGTACCCCAACATCGAGGTCGAGCACCAAATCGTGGACGCCGACACTATTACGGCCGGCGCATCGATGGCCGTCGAACTATCGCTGGACCGCGAGTGGGACGAGGACGAGGACGGCGAGGTGCCAGGCCCGGCGATTGCGCCGTTCTTCCCGTACACTCGCGGCGAGGGCTGGTGGGTGGTAATTGGCGACCCGCGCACCCAGGCATTGCTGGTGGTCAAGCGGATAAGCGTGGGGCGACAGCTGAGCACTGCTGTGGAGTTTGCGGCGCCAGAGACCGAGAGCGTGCACGAGCTCAAGATGTTCCTGATGTGCGACGCGTATTTGGGATGCGACCAGGAGTTTGACCTGAAGATCAATGTGTTGCCGGCAGAGGACGAGAGCGAGATGGAGGAGGATTAGTTATAGTTTTTGATTGAGTAGATTGCCAAACCATTGTCACTTGGCGAATTCTACAGGAATCTTGCGGTGTGTGTTTAACTTTGCAAACATTTGGATACCCAGGCCGAAGGACTTTGCACTGCCATCTGCCGCACTAGCAACGTTCAGCGGGTTGCAAGAAGCAGCCAGCAATGCTGCATTGGACTTTTATAAAGTTGGCGCGTGGGTGGAGGGTGGAGGCGTTGCTCGCGGTAAGCAGGCAATTGCAAAAGAAGGTATGTTTAATTTTGTTGAGCGGGCTATGTTTTAACATGAGGCTGTTTGGTATATTAGGTAGGAAAACCAAAATCTTAAAGCCGGGCTGCTTGCTGGCGTCCAGCACATGGACTTGGGTGACTTGATGTCAGGTGCAAACAACATTTACACGTTGCCACTCGCGGTTGCGGAAAGGTCCACTGCACCGATAATCACAAGCAACCAAATCAGCGAGTTCAGCAACTTGTTTGGTTTTCTGCAAAATATATTATGAGCAAGTTCACCGAATGGTATGGCGGGTGCCACTTTAGCAGCGGCGCGGGCAAATTAAACCCCCATGCGGTCACCATGTTCATTCGGGCGCTATGCTCGCCGGAACTCTCCCCGACTCTCGAAAAGTCTGCCAGTTGCTACTGGGAGCAAACCGGAAACCAAAGGCTGATACGAAGTATCACGCTGGCCAACCGAACGTCGATACTGCAGCTTGCATCCAGCCACTCCCAATGGCGGCCATGCGTGGCTGAAGCTGCAGATAACATCCAGTCGCGGCAACATTCCAGTGTGCGAGTGCAAAGACCAACAGCACACTACGGCGAACGAGCTCTACTTAGGCACCGTTCAACGCCTGCTCCGACATATGAAGCTATGCATGTGTATCATGCCAAACGCAGCGAACAACTACCACAAGAAGGTATATGCAGATATACTTTGGACGCATCTGCTCACCAGGCTTACTTGCTCGTGCGATGATCTGCACGGTAGCCAGCTTGTGGGCGTAGTGTCTGAGCTAGATGTCAGGAAAGTTGATACCAACTTAACTGTCACAGTTAAGTCGGTTTAACGATGGGAAGTAAAAAATTAAAGAAAAGCTAGACAATTGAAAAAGAAAAGAAAACGCAGTGCGCAAACTTTCCTGGTTTTATTTCCTGTCTCAACCCTCTTTTCCAACCCAAAAAGATATCAAACGTAAGCTTGGCTAAGACTGTGATCCAACAAAATGAACGGCGCTGGAGGCAACTCTACTCGGTTAGCCTTTGATAACGACGACGACTATGATGACGGCACACCTCTTTGTAGCATCATGTTTGCCGCAACCACGCTGGTTCTCGTTCTGGTGCTGTTCAAGATCATATACGAGCGCTGGGTGACGCCGCTGTCCGAGGTGCCGGGCAAGTTCTGGCACTCTATATCGGGTCTGCCGATGCGGTACCATATGATGCGCGGCCAGCTGCCAGAGGTGATTCTTGAGCTGCACGAGAAATATGGTCCCGTAGTGCGGCTCTCGCCGCAGCGCGTATCGATCAACGACATTTCGATGGCCAGGCAAATACTGGGCTCGCACTCGTTTGCCAAAGCCCCAGCATACGATCTGCCCGAGTCTCTGATGCCCAACACGTTTTCGACCCGGTCACCGGAGCTAAATATTGAACGACGCAAGCGCCTGGGCCCGAGCTTTTCACACAAGCACTTGCACGACATGGAACCCAGCGTCTTGCAGTGCGGCGTGCACAACGTCGACCGCAAGATCGACGAGCTGCTGGAGTTGCAAGGGGCTGGCCAGCAGAGCGTGGTGGTTCAGTACCATGCACTGTTCTCGTTGATTGCGTTTGACGTCATTGGCATCCTGGGATTCGGCCAAAAATTCGACGCGCTAAAGACCGGGCACCACGAGCTCATCCCGATCTTGACCCGCATCCGCATTTTCAACTATTTCGCGCTGGCGTTCCCCTGGCTCAAGGCGGTGCCGCGGCTGCTGGGCGGGCGCTTCAAGACGCTTGCCAGTCTGGTGCAGTTTAGCCAAAACGCCATTGACAGGCGGCGCAACGATCCGTCCTCGTCGACCGTGGATCTGCTGCAGATGATGCTCGACTCGAACCGGACAGGCCAGCAGCGGTCGCTGAACGACCCGGAAATGGTCTCCGAGACCATCTTGCATCTGGTTGCCGGTGTTGATACCACGTCGAACGGGCTGACATGGACGCTCTTGCTGCTGCTACACAACCCGCACATTCTTGATCGGCTGACTACCGATATTCGGCAGGAATTCCCCGTGGCATCCAACCGCACCATCTCGTTTGAGGACTGCCGTCAGCGGCTGCCCTACCTCACCGCCGTGATCAACGAGTCGCTGCGGGTGCTGAGCCCGGCGCCCAGCATTCTTCCGCGCGTGGTGCCCAGCGGCGGTCTGCGCGTGGGCGGCTTTCTGCTGCCTGCTGGCTCCCTGGTGTGTCCGTCGATTGCGCCTGTGCACATGAACCCGGCGCTGTTCTCGTCGCCCTCGGTGTTCAACCCCGAGCGGTTCCTGGGCCAGGGGTCGGAAAAGGCCAATATGATTGCGTTTTCGACGGGCGTGCGTGCCTGTTTGGGCCGCAACCTGGCCCTACTCGAGCTGCATGTGGTGCTGGCCAACCTGCTGCGCTCGTACAATCTCCAACTGCCTCCCAACGTGGCTGCCATGGGCGAAAATATTGGTGATAAGCCAGACAGCGTTGGCGTGGTGCCCAACATCCCGCACATGACCCAGATGACCATGACTCCAAAGCGCCCGGACCGCGACTGCCTGGTGCACATTACTCGAGCGCAGGCCTGACTGCCAATTATTCCTTGAACGCCAATATAAACATTGCTGAATAAACTGTATTGAAAAGTCAGGCTAGCGGCATATCGTCCATAATTTTCACAAGCCATGGCTGGTGAATTATGTTGGTGGAGCAATAAATGAGATGCTCGCACATACCTTGCTGCGCAAATTTGGAGCAATAGCACACGCCATATTGGTGGTCGACGATGTTCTTGGTCGATGCACTGCTGTCAAACAGACAAATCACTGATGAGCCAAGAGGCATCCGGTTCGTCTTGCTCAGGCTTGGCACCGGCGAATGTCCACCTTGCTCCACCGAGCTCATGTCAAAGACTTCAGACGACGTTTTGTCGCCCAGTGCATTCACCGCCTCTTCTACACCAGGAGTCAGCACCGAGGCCAAAAAGTACAGCACAGAGTCGACGCGGTTAGTGTCTGGGCGGCTCAGCATAGTCGACCACAGCAAGTACCGCCACTGTGACACCGCCGACGAGCTGTAATTAAACTCGGCAGTCTGCCCGTACGTTTTGGGCATCCACTGGTCCTCCTGGCATAACAGATATTCGAACTCTGGCCGCAGGTCTGGCTGATCCTTTATTGCGGCTATGGCTTCAGAGAACTGCTCGCCAATGTTCTGTACGGCCTGCATCACTGCCGAGCCAAACGGACACTCGCCCCTGCGGCGCAGCACAACTGCCCGCACCGCCTGGTCAATGTAGTACTTTGCGAACCGGACATCCCAGTTGCCAAACACTGCTTCAACTGAAATGACCGCCTTCAGCGTGTTGACAAAAATGGTTTTGCGTGGCATCTGGCTCGACCGGCTTACCAGCGCTTCGAGCCAGTCGGCTACTAGCCGCAGCGACGTGCCCGTGGTCACCAGATACGAGATCGGCACCGTTTGGCCCTGCCGCTCAAAAAACAGCGTCCACACCTGGAACCCGTCGTGATCGCAGCGATATGCTGCGTCCAGGTAGCACGGCCCGGTATCGTGGGTCAAAAAGTACTCCCACATGCGCTGCTGGAACGGCGTCCAGAACCCAACCGCCACCTGGTACACGCCGGTTGGTGAGTAAAAGTTTGGGTTCTGTGGTCGCGGCACCCGCATTCCACGCGCAAAGTGCAGCACATTTTCGCTGCCTATTTTAAGCGTCCAGTTGTCGATTGAAAACTGAGCCGCTTCGTCTAGCTTCCAGTCATCCTGGCATGCCATTCGCTGCAGCGTGCGGTAGCAGACCGGATTGATGAGCACCTTATGCGTGCTATAGTTTATATCGCTAAATAGCTCCAGTCCATGGGCTACACATTGCGGCGTATGAAAATCATCAGCATAATCCCATCCTCTTTTAATCCTATGCATATCGTTGTTCACATCATCGGGTGACTTACAGCATAGCTGTTTGTACGTCTTTGTCTTGAGGTCTTTGTTACTCAGCTTTCCAGTCGAATCGGTGCTGCAAGACTTGTACGCGGAATCTTCAAAGAAGTACAGAGACACGGCGCACAGCTTTGGAATCTTGAGCAGTGCGCTCAGCGGCATCGGCTGTGTGACCAGCGGAATTGACAATGTCCACATATCGGGCTTTACCACAGCGCCAAATCCCTGGGTTTGTCCGTGCGCATGGGTATTGACCCCGCCACAGGTAGTCGCGCCATCGGACTGTTTGAGAGTGCTAATGTGGAAGGGGCACAGCCCCGGGACCACCACATCATAGCCACTTTGGCTAGCTGAAACTGTAGCCTTGTCGCAGTTCTTCACCAGTCCTAATATCCAATCGTCAGGAAAGTGCGCGAGAATACTCTGTCCTGGCTGCCGACACCAATATGACGACTTCGTCACCGAAGATCCACTCGGTGTCGTGCCCGACACTGGCGAATTTAAAGTTGCATTTGGACGTGGTCTAGCCGGTCGCTGCGTATGTGGCCGCTGGTAGGGATGATGCGGTCGAGGGCGCGCACGGTGCGGGGGCCGTGGGTGTGTGGGCGGGTGTTTGTGATGCGCGGGCGGGTGTGGCCGCGGCTGCATCTGGCCAGGCGGCGGCCGCCCTCGCCCCGAGACTCCAGCCAGCTGGAAACCCGCTGGGGACACGGGGCTCTGCGAGCGACTCGGGGTGACAGGGCTGTGTGTGTGGTTGGTGTGACTAGGGCTGTCTGCATGCCAGTGATTGCTGGGCGGAATTCCCTTGTGGTTCGAAAACGGCCGCGGCATAATTCAACAACGAAAATAGGCTAAACAAAGCAGCAGAGAGAGAAGGGGCCTAGCTGGGGTCGATCTCTTTTGCAGCCAGGAGTGGACCCGTCGCTTGATCCTGGTGTCACATTTTTTTTCGCAGATCCAGCGGGGTTTGGAGACTTGATCGCAGATCATGGAGCGCGTTGCCCAGTTACGCGTTCGCGATCAGCGAGGAAAAGGCGCAGTCTTCTCTTCTCACTCAGGTTTTTTTCTTTCTATTTATCCAAGGGTTGCATCCACCGCTACACTTTAACGCGCCATGAGCAAGGAGTCCGATCGCCCCGATCTTAAGCTTGACACGTCTACCGAGCAGGGGTTCTGCAGGTACTTTCGGTCGCTGGAAGCGCGCGAGAATACGATCCGACTGTTCGAGCGGTCCAACGGCGACTACTACAGCGTGCACGGTGGCGATGCCGAGTACGTGGCCAAGGTGGTGTACAAGACGACCACCGTGATCAAGTACCTGGGCGGCGGCGTGTCCAACGGACTTCCTAGCTGCACGATGTCGCGGGTCCTGGCCGAAAACTTTATGCGCGACGCGCTTCTAAAGTACCAGCTGCGTATTGAGATTCTATCGGCGCTGGACAGCAAGCAGGGCAGCTGGAAGGTTGCGCGCACCGCGTCGCCGGGCAATCTGCAGGAGGTCGAGGAGCTGTTGTTTGCCAACTCGGATATGGTAACTGTGCCGCTGGTGATGAGTGTGGTGTTCAGCCAGACCGTGGATCAGATGCACGTGGGCGTGGCCTTTGCCGACCCGGCGCAGCGTAGCCTGGGCGTGTGCGAGTTTGTCGACAACGACGTGTTTTCGAATCTGGAGTCGCTGGCCATCCAGCTGGGCGTGCGCGAGTGCCTGATCAGACACGAGTCGGCGGTCAAGCAGCTCCAGACGAAGAAGCTGGTCAGTGTGCTGGAGCGCTGCGGGATTGTAGTTACCGAGTGCGGGCGGTCGCAGTTCAGCGCCGACGTTGAACAGGACCTGGGGCGGCTGATCAAGACCACGGCTCCAGTGGCCAGCCTGCCCGAGCTTGATCTGAAAAGCGCAATGAGCTCGCTGGCAGCAATCATCCAGTACCTGAACCTGCTGACCGACGAAAGCAACTTTGGCACGTTCACGCTCTTCACACACAGCCTGTCGCAGTTTATGAAGCTCGACGCATCGGCCGTGCAGGCGCTAAACCTGCTACCGTCGCTGCAAGATGGCGCCAGCAAGACCATGAGTCTGCTGGGGCTGCTGAACCACTGCAAGACTTCGCAAGGCAAGCGGCTGCTGGCGCAGTGGCTCAAGCAGCCGCTGCTGTCCATAGGCGAGATCGAGGAGCGGCTGAGCCTGGTCGAGCTATTTTTCAACGACATCGAGTCGCGCGAAATTATCCGCTCGGCGCACTTGCGCGCGATGCCAGACTTTAAGCGCCTGTCTAATCGGTTTCAACGTGGATTCGCGACCCTGCAAGACGCCGTGCGTGTTTACCAGACCATTATAGCGCTCCCAAGCCTAAGCGATGCTCTGTCGGCGTGCAGCGGCGATGCCCGGCCGCTGGTAGAGAAGCACTATCTACAGGGCCTGCTGAAGCTCACCGAGGATCTGGCCGACTTCCGCTCGCTGGTTGAGACTACCGTGGATCTTGAAATGGCCGACAGTCACGAATTCATGCTGCGCGCCGATTTCGACGATGGGCTGCAGGAGACCAAGGCGCAGATGGAGGAAGCGCTGGCTCGCATATCCGAAGAACACATGAAGGCTAGCAGCGACCTGGATCTGGATGCCAACCGCAAGCTCAAGCTCGAGAAGCACTCGACCTTTGGGCACTGCCTGCGAGTGTCGCGGACCGACGGCACGCGGCTGCGCGGCAAAAGCACCCGCTATTTCGAGCTGTCGACGCTCAAAACCGGTGTGTTTTTTACCACGCCTGCTCTGCGCGAGGCCAGCCGCTCGTATCGGGATCTGTCGACAGCCTACAACAAGGCCCAGTCGGCGCTGGTCAAGGAGGTCGTGAAGGTGGCAGCCTCGTACTCGCCGGTGCTCGAGAAGTTGAACAAGCTTGTGGCCCATATCGATGTGATTCTGAGCTTTGCCGAGGCCTCGGCAACCGCGCCGATTCCGTACACGCGGCCAGTGCTCAAGCCTGACGGCGACGTGCGGTTGACGGCCGCTCGCCATCCGTGCCTGGAGGTGCAGGAGGGTGTCAGCTTTATTGCCAACGACGTGGTCATGGCGCGCGGCGACTCGGAATTTATCATCATCACCGGGCCGAACATGGGTGGCAAGTCGACCTACATTCGGCAGATCGGTGTGATTGCACTGATGGCTCAGGTTGGGTGCTTTGTTCCCTGCGACTCGGCCGAGCTGTGCCTGTTTGACTGCATCTTGGCGCGAGTGGGTGCTGGCGATGCGCAGCTAAAGGGCGTGTCGACATTTATGGCGGAGATGCTTGAAACCGCGTCGATTTTGAAGACCGCGACAGAGCGGTCGCTGGTGATCATCGACGAGCTGGGCCGCGGCACCAGTACCTATGACGGCTTTGGGCTGGCCTGGGCCATCTCCGAACACATCGTCAAGGAAGTAAAGTGCAAGTGTCTGTTTGCCACGCACTTCCACGAGCTGACCGAGCTTGAGACCAGCTATCCGAACGTCGACAACCGCCACGCGATGGCTCGGATCTCGGATACCTCTTCGGGGAAGGCCGCCAGCGGGCAGCGCGACTTGACGCTACTGTACAAGATCGGCAAGGGCGTGTGCGACCAGAGCTTTGGCATCCACGTTGCCGAGCTGGCCAATTTCCCGGACTCTATTGTCCGGCTGGCCAAGCGCAAGGTCGAGGAGCTGGAGGACTTTGAGTCGACCAAGAAGCTCGAGACCGATATGGATGTGGACCAGCAGGCGTTCTCCAAAGCGCAGATGGCCGATGGTTCAAAGCTGATCGAACAGTTTTTGGCCGAGTTCACCAGCACGCCCAATCTCGCAGAGCTGAGCGCTGAGGATGTTGCCCAGCGCGTCAACGAGCTTCGGGCCAAGTATGAGAGCGACATTGGCTCGAATCCATGGGTGCAAAACGTCATTGCGACACTCTAAAAAACGGGTCTATTACAATAACAACATGTTACAAAATGCAAACAGGCTCAGAACGTGCTGTTGTCGCTGCTGTCGTCGGTGGAACCGTAGGTCGGCGTGTTCTGGTAGCGCACCTGCGCCTCGATGCCCGACAGGTCCTGCGGGTCATACCGGTCGGTGTACAGCACGTAATGCTGGGTGAGGAACACCAAGTCAAACCCAATGCTCGCCAGACCCATGCCAAACTTTACCGGGTTACCTAGTGCTTCAGCTACATTGCCCGACCTCGCTGCATCGATGATAAGCTGCGCAAACGACAAGATACCACCCGTGAGATCCAGAATGATGTTATGGATCGACCAGCCCACCGTCGACTTCCGGCGATAGTTGAGCCACGCCTGTGGCACATACTTTATCATGCTGCACCCGAGCTTTATAAACGACAGTAGATATATGGTGTTGTAGCCCGAGGAGAACACCAGCGACAGACACAGCCCGCCGATGGTTCCAAAGAAAAACACGCGAGCGGTGAGCGATGCATTCTGCGTGGGCCCGCGCTATAGTATAATAAACCAGGTGGTTAGCGCGCGGCTGCCAGGAGAAAGCAACGGGCAAAAGCTTCTGGGCTTACCTTGTAGTAGAACGACTGCGCAAAGGTGACCAGACTGAGAATCAAGGCGTGATACGAGAAGAACAGGTCGTTGAACCGCACCAGGTTCTGGTGCCCATCGTTTCGCCGTGCATACTCATCGCCAATCCGCTTGCTGAAGAAGAACGCCGTGTTGAACAGCGCATAACATGTAAATCCGTAGACGTTGTACACCAAAAAGTCGATTGACAGTCCCTCAACGCTACACCGCTCGATAAACGTCAAATATAAACAATTAGACCATGTATCAACATTACCGAACCCACCTACTGGTGCGGCACATGGCTGTACAACGGGGCTCACCTTTTGCGTTTGTAGTTGAGAATTATCTGGGGATAAAAGCTGAAGGACCAGGCGGCGAAATACACCTACAGCGCGAAACAATGACAATGCAGAACGCACAGGGCAAGCCGATTGTTAGTGCGATGCTGAAACATGCCGGAGATGCATGAATTGCTCGCGATGCCAAAGTGACTGGCAAAAAGGCGTGCGAGAGCGGTCGCCAGTAACGCCAACTCTATTTTTTCCAGCGCAAGCCAAGCGCCAGCTGGGTTTCCCAGACTCCGCAAAAAGGGAAAACTCACCCAGCCAAGAACCGCGGATATTGCGTCACCGGCTGAACTCGACAATACGTCCGACCCGTCCATAATTGTATAGTAACTAGAGTTGCGTTTTGTGTGTAAGCAACCCAACGAGGAGAGAGAAACCCTCGGAGAAACAAGCGCCGGTTTCACAAAGCGCACCGAAAAAGCGGAGAAGGAAAAAAAGAACAGGCAGTAGAGACAAGAAAGTCGCCGACCCGCTCATGCTCGTCTTCGCGGCTTTTGCTCTGCGCTTGCCGCCTGCGGCTGAGCAAAAGGGACTTGGTCAAGGCGTCATCGGTTTTGATGCCCATTGGATGGGCAGCGTGCCTCGGGATTAATAAGCTGGTCGGTGTCCATGCGCGCAGAATCGCGTTGCTCACGTGGCCAGGACGCTGATTTACTCGGTGGATCTGATCAGAGGCGCAGATACCCGAGCATTGAGCTGGGACCGTAGCCAGGGCAGCGTATTGGGGGAAATGCAGCTTGGTTGGGCAAATCCAAGACCGAATTGGGCGTTAGATCTGGTGCGGCGAATATAGTATAGCTGAACGGCGATTTGCCGGACGATCCGGACAAATAGCTGGGCTGTTGCTGTGTTCAGAGCGATCGGTATTTGGCTCTCCGTTTTTCCGAGACCGACATCAGCAGCCTGCAATAAAATTTTGCTCAATTGATAACTGCGTTGGCCACCAGCACTGTAGATACATCCACAGCAGACAATGACTGGATCCTGTGTGGCACCTATGCTGGACAACAATGCCGCAATCTCGCCGTTCGTCGCTCACAGAAGGAGCTCGAGTGGCACAATTTGGGTTAAACCCGGGTCAGATAAAGAGGGACATCATCGGTGAATGTGCAATGCGGAAATGTGTCAGGAGAGGACAGCGCAGGGCTGTCGATGAGCAGCTTTCTGAATCGAGTAAAAGCACATGCACGCGTACAGCCTGCTATTTTGTGCAGGCATGTATCTGTCATCTGCTTGCACGCAAGCCATAAACTATGTTTTGGGCCGCCCGGGCTGCCAAAACGCAGCAATGTCTTGGCAAATCGGTTGTGCGCCTAAATGGCTTGGGCTTTTCACATGAAAAGAGCTGGATCCCAACAAAACACACCCCGAATTGCTGCGCTGTCGCTTGTTGTAGACGTCAGGCTTGGCCTGCATGGGTCGACGCCTCGAGAATGCGTGCGCAGTAGCGATGGTGCGCGAGCCGTCTCGAAGGTACCAGACGTGGCAAACGAAAGGCGTCATCTGATTGGCCAGGGCGCAGCAATAATCCCGTGCATGCGGGGAGGGGGCGGTTGTGAGGGGCCATCAGGGACCCCCTGGCCCTTTGCCGAAAACGCCTGGTTTTGGAAAGTGCGTAAACCCGACACTGCTGAGCCGGCGCGATTTCGAACGGGGCCGACGGCGGCCGGAATGCCGCAGTCAGCCAGTCAATCCAGGTGACCGGTCATCCAGTCAGAAGACAGCTCTCCAAAATAATGGTTCTTGGATCTCATACGTCAGACTCGGTGCCTGAAGCGAGAAAAAACCGCTCGGCTTTTTCACACACCTTGTTCTGGCTGCGCTCGTTTGGGGGTTTGCTGGTCTTTACCCCAAACACGGGTGAACCTGCATTCACTCCTGCCGCGCTTACAAAACGCTCGTGTTCCTTGGCTATAAATGCACTCGACTTCCCAAGGTTTTAGGCTGCAAGTGTTTCTCCCTTTTTTCTTTCTCTCCATTTTTCTGTCAGCTCTAAAAAACACTGCGGTTTTTCGTCTCCAAGCCTCGCTTGCCGCTTTTCTTTCTCGTTTCTCACAGTTCCTATCTACATCGTAGATAGCTCGGCTCTTTTTTATCGCTCGCCGTTTACCCCGTGCATCGTCTGGGGGTATATATCGACACAGCCCTTCTTTTTGGCTGGCGCGTATCTATCTGCCTTTTTAGAAAGCCGGCAGCGTGTATTTGGCAAGGGGCCCGGTTGCAGCCCTCCGAATAAGCCGCACACACTCTGGGAGAGCCACGGCGTCATTCGCTATGCTCTACTCGAACAATCACACAGACCCATTCGACGGCGGCCGCCATGACCAGCCGTTACGCACATCGTCGCGGGTAGTTTCGGGAATGTAAGTTGGGTCTGCCTTTGACCGGACTGCGGACTGCGTTTTTTCTTCGAGGGAGCAGCCAGCAGAGATCAATGGGCGAAGGGGGAGGGGGCGGTCATTTCCTCCTTCCATTCTTTCTCCACGTGCTGCCTATTGTCTGCTGTTCTGTCGTCCTCTGGCGGCGAGTCGGACGCAGCGACGCAGTGGTGCCTGGGCGTCGGCATCGCTGGGAGCTTGCGGATGACTCTTGGAAATTCCACCAGCACTCTGGGTGCGGCACTGTTGCGTCATTTGTCTGGTCCGCATGACCCGCAAATTACGTCGAGAGGCGTCCCACCCACTAGCTTGGGTGCGGATGGCGTGCATGACGTGTGGTTTCAAACGCACTGTTGCTAATGGCTGGGTATCAATTGGATGACATGTGCATTCCGTCACACCTGTAGGTACATATACGAGCTTCATGTCATCCAGCAGCCGATGCGCGCACGTATGTGCGGCTTTGGCGAAAAGGTACGTTGTTCGGCCACAATGGTCGGGAAAAGAGGCCCATTAGCACGCCGCCTCTTCCTCCCCTTTCAAGGCCGTGTCCACATTGTTTCACATTGTCTCACAGCCAGAGACATTTGCGATTTTGACTCCCGCCCGCGATTGGGATCTGAGATTCAAAGCCCGCCTGCACTATACCGCAAACGGGTCCCGCAGGGGCAGACCGCGCTGTTCTACATTCGGATTTTGGCACTGCATACACTCCGCGCTTGAGCAATGGCGGGAGCTCTGCTTTACCAGCGCGCCTTGACCGGGGGACGAGGTGGGCGGATCTGCATCCAGCCTGTTTTTGTGTGCGCATATATCCTGTTGGCAGCTCGAGCTGCAGCCTGCGACTTGCAGAGCGCTGCCATGTAGTCCTTGGCGGGTGTGTGCGCTGGCTGTTCTCAAGCAACAAAGCTGGATTGACCTGCTCTTCCCCAATTCATGCTTAGTCTGCAGCACAATCACCCGTGACGACCGCGACGAACTGGCTGCAAGTTCCCGGGCTCGTTTTTCTTCCCCGCCGCTCGGGTTTGCTTTCCCATTTCAAAAAGGGGCAATCGCTTGCATTCCGGTTGCGTTATTCGTGTTCATCGGCTCCGATTTTCGTCGACGAGCTTCCCAACAAGTCCACCTACACGAGCGCAGTGGAAGCCGAATACTAGCACTGCCTGCTAAAAAGCGTATTTGACGTATTGAAAATCTTTGCCAGTAGGATCGGCGACCGTGCACGCCACCACCGATTCTCCAGCTTGTCATATACGACCGCTCGACTGGTCAGCTCGTCGACATAGAGTAAGTATCTCTCGATCTGGCAACCATGAAGAGCCGTTTTGCAACAAAGCCGGCGATTACAAAGCCTGGTGCGCGCGGCAAACGAATAGTGCTACTAAAAGTGCATCGATGCAA